>JAGFNQ010005687.1:0-67357 GCA_024364735.1 Boesenbergia rotunda
TAAGAAACCGCTAGGGCTATGCTCAACGAATTTAAACTAGCAAACCAATTTTGGGCAGAAGCAACTAGTACAGCTGTTATATCCAAAATAGGGTTTTGATTAACAAACGACACAACAAAACCCCCTATGAACTATACTACCATAGACTCCCAAACCTACATTACCTAAGGGTCTTTGGGTGCAAAGTCCATATCCTAAACACCAAAGACTATTTAGGAAAAATTTCAATCTAAGTCAAACCCAGGTATTTTCCTAGGATATTCAACCACAAGTAGAGCCTATAGAGCCTACAACAAACAAACTAATAATCCAGATCCAATTTCATCAAACTCTGACCAAGAAAATAATGAACAAATTATTGAACCATTAATTGAGCCCTTACACGAACTAACTATTGAACCAATGAATGAATTAACTGAACCAAGAATCGAACCAACAAATGAACCAGCCCAAAGAGTCGAATCAAATAGTGAATCAAACCGACCAGCTGGACCTGAGGCTGAAATAAGCACTAGAAGAACAAAGAAACCCAGACTTAGTCACCCAACCGATCAAATTGTGGGTGATCCAACTCTAGGAGTCAGGACTAGGTCCTCCTATAGGAACCTTAGCCAAATAGCTATGATATCAAAAATTGAACCCAAAACTATAGAAGAATCCCTACCTGATCCTGATTGGATCATAGCGATGCAAGAAGAACTAGCTCAATTCGAGAGAAACCAAGTCTGGGAATTAGTACCTAAACCTGAGGGCAAATCCATCATTGACACTAAGTGGGTCTTTAGGAATAAGCTGAATGATCAAGGAGAAATAGTCAGAAATAAAGCCCGCTTAGTAGCAAAGGGTTTCAGCCAAGTAGAGGGATTAGACTACGATGAAACATATGCCCCAGTAGCTAGACTTGAGTCCATTAGAATGTTGTTAGCCTTTGCATCTCATAAAGGATTTAAGTTATATCAAATGGATGTAAAGTCAGCCTTCTTAAATGGATTCATTAAAGAAGAAGTTTATGTAGGACAACCCCCAGGGTTTGAGGACTTAGATAAACCTAACCATGTTTACAAACTAACCAAAGCATTATATGGGCTAAAACAAGCACCTAGGGCCTGGTATGAACGATTATCAACCTATTTAACTTCTAAAGAATTTAAACAAGGCCAAATTGACTCAACATTATTTATTAAATGCCTAGGAAAAGATATATTTATTGCCCAAATTTACGTAGATGACATAATTTTTGGATCCACCAACACCAACTTTCTAAAAGAATTTGTCAAGATAATGGAAGATGAATTTGAAATGAGCTTAGTTGGTAAGCTTACATTTTTCCTAGGACTACAAATCAAACAAACTAGGGATGGTAACTATGTTCATCAATTCAAATATGCTAAAGAGTTAATAAAGAAATTTAAAATGGATAACTCTAAAAGCATAAGTACCCCCATGGCCACTAATATAAAAATAGATAGTGACCCTGATGGTAAACCAGTAGACCTTAAACTCTATAGGCGTATGATAGGTAGCCTACTGTACCTTACAGCTAGTAGACCTGATATTCTCTTTGCTGTAGGGATGTGTGCTAGATACCAAACCTGTGCTAAGGAAACGCACTTAGCAACCCTAAAAAGAATACTGAGATATGTAAAGGGCACCCTAAATGTAGGGATTTGGTATCCTAGGACCTCAACTTTTGCTTTAACCGGATACTCAGATTCTGACTATGCTGGCTGTAAGTTAGATAGAAAGAGCACAAGTGGAAGCTGCCAACTGTTAGGTCAAAGTCTAGTTAGTTGGTGCAGCAAAAAACAACACTGTGTAGCTCTATCCACAACTGAAGCTGAGTATGTGGCATTAGGAGACTGTGTGGCTCAACTTTTATGGATGATGCACACACTTAAGGACTTCCAGCTCAACTACACCCAAACTCAAGTATTTATTGACAATATAAGTTCAATTAATTTAACTAAGAACCCAATCCAACACTCCAGAACCAAACATATAGAAGTCAAACATCATTTTGTAAGAGACCATGTAACCAGGGGTGAAATAGTACTCAAGTATATTGACTCTAAATCCAACCTAGCTGATATATTCACAAAGCCCTTACCTGAGTCTGAGTTCAGCTCACTAAGAAGGCAGTTAGGATTGTGCTCTGTAGAATAGAGTATCTCAAATTTTTTACTGCTCTACTTGATTTCAAAAATCAGTTTTCTAAAAATAATTTTGAAAAACTATTTTACTTAATTTCAAAATCAGTTTTCATTTTTTTTACTTAGTTTTTTTTTTGCAAAACTACCCCCTTTAAAAATTAGGGCTTTTTCGAAAATGGACTTAGCCTAGGCCATAACCCTAGAACTGCATGCACCTATAGACTTAGAAGTCAGCATCTCACAAGCACCTTAGGGTACTTTTGATTGATAACCTAGAAAGGGTTGAGATGCTTAGGTCTTTGCCTTAATTCAAGATGCTTTAAGTCAGTGCATCTGCAGTAATTGGGGCACTAAATACAACATAAACAGCAATCCAGTTAAGTGTCAAGTTTAGAAAATTTAACTTGAACAGAATCACTTAACTTGACTAACCCTAGCAAAAATTACTGTTTATAACAGTTAGTAAGTAGCTAATTGGGTTAGACAGACCCCTACAGAGAAAATTGATTGATTTAGTGTAAATCTAATTATGAATTGGTTCAATACAGCAAATTCTTATTTATTTCCTTTATGCAATCATATGTATCTTGTTTTGATATATGGCAAAGGGGGAGAGATAGAAAAATAAAGGAAAGAGAAAAATAAAGGAAAGAGAAAAATTACTTTTACTTTTTCAAAATTTCAAAATTTGTTCCTTTATTCAAAAAGGTTCAAAAATATACTTATCCTTTATTCAAAAGCTTAAACTTTTTGAAGAAGTACTTAAGTTCTTAATGCTTTCAAAATTTTGCCTAAGTACTCCAGTTTCAAAAGTTCTTAAAGCTTTCAAAATTTTGCCTAAGTACTCTAGTTTCAAAATTTCTTAAAGCTTTCAAAATGCTGCTAAGATTTTTTTTACTCAAGCTTTCAAAATTTTGCTAAGTACTCAAGCTTCAAAATTTTTTTCCAAGCTTTCAAAATTTTGCTAAGTACTCTAACTTCAAAATTCTTTTTTCAAGCTTTCAAAATTTTGCTAAGTACTCTAGCTTCAAATTTTTTTTTCAAGCTTTCAAAATTTTTTTTGCTAAGTACTCCAGCCTCAAAATTTTTTTATTCAAGCTTTCAAAATTTTTTTGCTAAGTACTCCAGCCTCAAAATTTTTTTATTCAAGCTTTCAAAATTTTTTTTGCTAAGTACTCCAGCCTCAAAATTTTTTTATTCAAGCTTTGAAAATTTTTTTGCTAAGTACTCCAGCCTCAAAATTTTTATTCAAGCTCTCAAAATATTGCTAAGTACTCCAGCCTCAAAATTTTTATTCAAGCTCTCAAAATTTTGCTAAGTACTCTAGCCTTTCAAAAGTTTCTTACTTAAGCTTGTCAAAATTTTTTTTAAGTACTCTAAAGCTTAAGTTTTTCAAAACTGTATTAAGACTGAAATTCTTACTTAAGCTAACATTTTCAAAAAAATTTCAAGTACAAGTAAAGTTTTTTTAACCCCACGAATTTTTGAAAAATCTAGGGGGAGATTCCTTCCAGGGGGAGGGAACAAAAAACTTTTTCATGTTTTGCTTAAACTTAACTTTTTGAACTAGGGTTGCCATAAATCAAAAAGGGGGAGATTGTTGGTGCAGAATGCACCTAAGTCAAACCCGTGTTTTGATAATGGCAACATAGGTCAAAAGTTAAGTCTTTCTTGTTTTCTAACAAGTTAATCTAGTGTGCAGGAAAAGCCCTAGCGAAGGACTGCTAGGCACTGGCAAAGTAATGCCAGGGAAATAAGCCCTAGCAAAGGACCGCTAGGCACTGGCGAAGGACTGCCAGCATCAAGCCCTAGCGAAGGACTGCTAGGCTCCAGGCGAAGGACAGCCTGGGACTGAAGCCCTAGCGAAGGACAGCTAAGCAACTGGCGAAGGACTGCCAGTTTACAAGACCTGACAAAGGACCGTCAGGCAAAAGTCCAACCAGAGGAACGGTTGGCATCAGGTAATTTGTCCCGAGAGGAGTAGGTGAGGACGCGTTCCCCGTCGAGGGAACAGTAGGCGTCGGTTCGATCTAGGGCTCCATTTTGGAGACCAAAGTCAGAACCAAGACAGCTAAGGCTGTATAATCTAATAACTTAATATATTGTTGTGTTTTGTACTAACCCTGGATGTAGGACCGAAGGAACGTGTGTCTGCAGCTCAGAAAGCCTCAAAGGAGAGAGGCAAGGGCTGGGTAGGGCGCCCGGAGCGTCCCGGGCGCCCCCAAGGGCCATACAAAACAGGTAAAGCAAAAAGGGGTTCGAATACATACTGGGCCGGGCACCCCCGTGCTTCCGAGCGCCCCCGCTGCTCCCGGGCGCCCCCTGCGCTGCAGGCGCCCCCATGTGCAACATCGAACCCGAACCCCTCGAAGCCAAGGAGATAGAACTTTGACCCGGTCAATACGGGCGCCCCGAGCCCTCCGGGCGCCCCGGTCAAAGCGGATCCAGAGGATAGACGCTGACCGAGAGCACTGCGGATCAGAGGCCACGTGGGGGGCACCCCCGACGTCCCGGGCGCCCCCAGGCCCTATATAAAGGGCCTTCGACCAAGGCTTCAAGACAACTATTCTCTCAACGCCCCAAAGATCTTCTACGCTCGTGCTTTGCTCCGGAAACACTCCAACTCGAGCCGACGACGTCCCGCTGCCCCGAAAGAGTCAATCCACTCTGGACGTCGGTAATGAAGATCGAATTTATTATTATTATTATTAGTGCACTTACTTGTAATAAATTATTGTAAACTGTTTTGCGCGTATATAGAATTGCCCAAAGTAAACGGTCAACGACCGTGGGCCTTGGAGTAGGAGTCGACACAGGCTCCGAACCAAGTAAATCGACTGTGTCTTTTTGCTGTGATCATTTTTATTTTATTTTCACTGCGTACGTGCTCTTTACGAAAATCCAAATGATCTCCGATATTCACCCCCCTCTATCGGTTTTCACGATCCAACAGTTAGTAATATGAGAGAAGTGTCCTAAGGCAATCGCCTTATGATTGTAATCATTTATTTTAATAAATGAATATTCACTATTTGAGTATACATGTCTGTGTATTTGATTGAGATCTTAAACTCATTTACTGAATGTCCGCAATACAATTCACAGCATGAGAGAATTTGTGACGAATTCACAACTAGTGATTATCTCTACATGTGCAATTGTGAAGTATTGAAATTGTCCTTAGTCGATGAATTGATAAATACGGATACTATCAATTCTATTGAGACTACCATGGGTTATTCTCTAATCAGCTGATTCTCACTGGCTGGTGACATTGGGATGTTCGGAGATAAACATGAATGCTAGTTAAGGGAACTAGTTCATTGGAGTGACTGGCTGTAAAACTTCATATGGTAGTCTACATATAGACATGTCAGTGAAGTTCTTACTGCAGCTTAAGTGCGATGTTCCTTTGACTTGCGGTGTTCAAGACATCTTGGTCATGGAGACTTATACTTTGACATCTTAAGCAAGCATCTCGAAGGAGGTGTGGACCCAGGATGATTGGGTATAAGTCGAAGTGCCCGAAGATGTTTGAACAGCCTACAAAGGATTCACCACTCCTTGCGAGGAGATGTATACCAAAGGCCTATCGTCGGATTGTTACTCGAAGCCTCTGGCCAGAGCATGACATGTTCGGAGTATGAATCTCTTAGATACATGAGAGTAATTAGAATCCGTAGGACGAGAAAACGTTACTTGGGCTTGGTGTGACGTAGTCAACCTAGTGGGGACTGACACACATAGACCATGTCCTGAACCAAGTGAGTATAAGATGGTGAAGGGAATGGGGCACGATTCATTATAGCTGCTGAAGGGTTTCAGAATTGTTTCTGAGGTCAACCGTTGATCTTTCGATTAATTGGGGATCATGATGTACTACTAGGTGCCACTCATGATCGTTCTATAATTGGTTAATTATAGACGGCCAATATAAATCGAAAGCCTATTTAGTCACACGCACTACGAGTAATCCGAGGGATTTAAAACGAGTTGAAAATTAGATTTTCCAATGAAGAGAGATTAGGTTTAGTTGAGCCAAACGATAAGTCGAATCTGAATTTTTCAGAGACGCATCGGAAGCGTAAAATGGCTAAGTCTTTTGAAGACTTAATAGATGAATTAAATGAGTTTAATTCATTGGGGCATGACTTAGATAGGCCGGCCAATGAGGGTGCCCACCCTCTTTGCTTGGCCGACCACAACAAAGGGAGGGAACCAAATTGTTTGGTTCAATTTATAAAATTAACCAAGTGTGGTTTGTTTTATAAAATTATGGATAATATAAATTTTATAAACCGAGGTTTGGTTTATTATTTTCATGGAAATTAAAATAAACTTTGAATAGTTTATTTTATTTTATAAAAGCAATTATGAAATGATTTTTCCATGGTAAGAAAAATTTATATAATAAATTTCTTGTGAAAATTTATTCATAATTGGAAACTTACATTTATACCAGAAACTTACAATTATTCTGAAAATTTTATTTTTGGAAACTTTCCATTTATGGAAAGCTCGCAATTTTGGGCACTTTCTTTCAAGAAAGTATAAACAAATTATGGGAATATTAATTGACATTTAAATTCATAATTGGAAATTAAATTATTTACAAAATTCTTTATTTTGGATTGAGCCTCGGGGAGCCGTCCAATTTAAAGTTAGTTGTTATAGTTAAATTTCCTAAATTGAATTTAAATTATCAAATGTTTAATTTGGATTGAGCCTCGGGGAGCCGTCCAAATTATATTATCAATAAATTCTTATTTTAGATTGAGCCTCGGGGAGCCGTCCAAATTAAGTTATTTATTGATATTAATTTTCCATAAATAAAATATGTGATGAAATCTTAGAAATTTTTGAGGTGATTCTCAAACGATAATTTCCTTATTTGATTTAAGAGGTGATGCTCTTACATATTATTGTCTCCAAAATTAATTAGAATAATTATTTCCTATAGAGTATATTTCCTTAAATAAGATTTTCATGAAAATAATATATGGTTGAATTAAGGGAATCTGTCTCTTAATTTAATAAGGCTCGATTTAGAGAAATCAAAGTCTTAAACATATTATTTCCGAAATTGATTATGACAATTTAGGAAATTGTTTCCCAAAACAATTCCTTGAATAAAGTATGAAATTGGAATTAGGAAATTCGGTTCCTAATTCAATTAATGAGACTTGATAAATTAAGTCACATACATACTTTATTAAGGAAATCGTTAGTACATGACATAATTATATGTCATGAATGTGCTTAAAAGAAAAGGATGAGACCCAAAACCCCTTACAAAATATTAAGACAAACACCTTCCATTAATATGGTTAGAATCAGAGTTTTGTTTCTCGTCTGGGTTGATGGACACATCCATGCCCGGCTTGAACCTCAACATGTTCAAACCATGGAATTAGTTTATGATTAATATAGTTGGAGTCAGAGGTCAATCCTTAGTTTTGGTTGTTGGACACATCCAAGCCTGACTAAACAGTTGAATGAGCTCCAACCATATTAAAACTATTTCTTGATTAATAGGTCAGCCTTAAGCTTGGAGCATCGATTTGTTCTGCCACAGCCAAGGTCGATGTAAAGAGAGGTGCAGTTGGGTGCTATGTATAATGTTGCATACTTGTTAATGAGTTAACAACCCAATGATTTATGCAAACATTCAATTAGTTGATAGCATAAAGTGGTAGTTACATATATGTGATATGTAATCGGTATAATTACCTACCTACATATTTAAGAATAACTTGATGGCCACAGCCATGGTTGTTCTTATCTATGGTTGGATATCAACCTATTTGGAGATGATCCTACGATCTCCCGAATTGATAAAAAGGGTTATTCATTCCGAAAAATAAATAGGATTTAATTAATGTATGTTGATGTATTCTTTATCATTTTTCTCACATAAGCTCAATTTGTATTTCTAGGATAATCACTTGATCATGTCTTCTCTGAATTTGCGTTCCATTTTGGACACCAATAAGCTGACTGGGCCAAACTTCATGGACTGGCTTCGAAACCTGAGGATAGTCCTCAAGGCAGGAAAGCTTGCTTATGTCCTTGAAGAACAACTGCCCAACCGTCCTCCAGAAGATGCAACTCCAGACCAGTTAGTGGCCTATCAAAAACATGTGACCGATTCTGAACTTGAGAGTTGCATCATGCTAGCCGCTATAGTACCTGAGCTGCAGAAGCAGCATGAGCATATGGATGCTTATACCATCATCTTCCATCTTCATGAGCTGTTTGACGAGCAGGCGAGATCCGAAAGGTTCGAGGTCTCCAGATTCCTCTTCACCTCTAAGATACAGGAAGGCACTTCTGTCTCACAGTTTGTGTTGAAGATGTTGGGGTACATTGAGCGACTGGGCACACTCAGTTTTGCAATGGATCACGAACTAAGTATTGACTTAATTCTGCATTATTTGCCCAAAAGTTACTCACAATTTGTGATGAACTATCGGATGAACAAGCTGGAGACTACCATTCCTGAGTTGCTCAACCTGCTGAAGACTATAGAGCCTTCTGTGAAGCAGGATCAGAAGACGGTACTGTTAGTTGGTTCCTCGAAGAAAGATTCTAAGAGGAAGGCCAAAGAACAGAATAAGGGAAAGAGGAAAAAGGCCAAAAAGACTAAAAAGACACCTAAAGGAACTTGCCATCACTGCGGCAAGGAGGGTCACTGGCGAAGAAACTGCAAGGTTTATCTTGAGTCCTTGAAGAAGAAGGCATTCGATGCCCCATCCTCTTCAGGTATCTTCGTTATTGAATGTCACTCTATTTCCTCAACCACCTGGGTACTTGATACTGGGTGTAGCTCACATATATGTAATGACATACAGGGGCTAAGGAATAGAAGAAGACTCGTCAAGGGAGAAGCGAATTTGCGAGTTGGAAATGGAGCAAAGATTGCTGCTGTTGCCATCGGAACATATTTGCTAAAGCTCCCTACTGGACGTGTCTTAGAATTGGATAATTGTTATTTTGTTCCTTCGTTAATAAAGAATATTTTATCTATTTCATGCTTGAATGAAAAGGGTTATCATTTAACTTTTAGTAACAATTGTTGTTACATAACTTTAAATGGTGTTCTTTATGGGACCGGAACTTTGTGCAATGGTATCTACACGTTAGATTTATCCGGTGACATTTTCAATATCGAAGTTAGCAACAAACATGCTCGAATAGATAATCAAATAGACTCCTATACGTGGCATTGTCGTCTTGGCCATGTAAGTAAGAAACGCATGACCAAATTACACCGATGTGGAATTCTGGAATCATTTGAACCCGGTTCATTTGATACATGCGAATCATGCTTAAAAGGCAAGATGGTCAAATTACCCTTTTCCGGAAAAGGTAAACTAGTGGGAGAATTGCTTGGTATAATACATACTGATGTATGTTGACCAATGTCAACTCTTGCACAAGGAGGCTATAGCTACTTCATTACCTTTATCGATGATCACTCATGATTCGGGTATGTGTTCTTAATGAAACACAAATTTGAAGCTTTTGAGAAATTCAAAGAGTTCAGAAGTGAAGTAGAGAAACAGCTTGGCAAATGTATTAATATACTTCGATCCGATCGGGGTGGTGAATACTTAAGTCAAGAGTTTCAAGATTATCTTAGGGACAATGGGATATTGTCTCAATGGACTCCGCCATATACACCACAGCATAATGGTGTATCTGAGAGGTGTAACCGAACCTTGATGGACATGGTTAGATCTATGATGAACCATGCAACTCTTCCAAAATTCTTTTGGGGCTATGTGCTTAAGACAGTTGTTTACTTGCTAAACAGAGTCCCGACCAAGGTAGTCTCTACTACTCCATATGAGACATGGAATAGTAAGAAACCTCATTTATCTCACCTAAAGATATGGGGTTGTCCTGCTTATGTGAAGCGGATTATATCAGACAAATTGGATGCTAAGTCTGATAAATGTCTATTTATTGGATACCCTAAGGAAACAAAAGATTACCAATTCTATCATCCCTTGGAACAAAAGGTGTTTGTTTCAAGGCATGCTGTATTTCTAGAAAAAGAATTTCTTTTACAAGAAAACAGTGGGAGTAGCATTGAACTTGAAGAAGTTCAAGGAACTCCAATAGACATTACAGAGACACCTAGTCTAGACCCACAACCAATAACTCATAATGATGAGTTATCAGTTGAACCTAAAATAACACCACTTCTTCGTAGGCCTGATAGGACACGCAATATTCCAGAGAGATACAGATTTCTCATAAGTGAATCGAACGACGTGTTACTCATTAGCGATGACGAACCTATCAGTTATGAAGATGTTCTGAAAAATTCAGAAAGGGATAAATGGCTTGAAGCCATGAAGTCGGAAATGGATTCCATGTACGAAAATCAAGTATGGGACTTGGTTAACCCACCTGAAGGGATTAAGCCCATAGGGTGCAAGTGGGTTTTCAAGAAGAAAACCGACATGGAAGGTAATGTTGTTACCTTTAAGGCTAGATTAGTGGCAAAAGGATATCGTCAGAAACAAGGAATTGATTATGACGAAACCTATTCGTCAGTAGCTATGCTTAAATCCATTCGGATGCTCCTGGCCATAGCAGCTCATTATGATTATGAGATATGACAAATGGATGTGAAAATATTTTTCCTTAATGGAAACCTGCTGAAGATGTATACATGATACAACCTGAAGGTTTCACATCGGTTGATAAAACCAAAGTATGCAAGCTTCGACGATCTATATATGGACTAAAGCAAGCATCTAGGAGCTGGAACATCCGTTTTGATGAGACAATCAAAGAATTTGATTTCTCACAAAATCCTGATGAACCTTGTGTGTACAAGAAGGTTAGTGGGAGTGCAGTCGTATTCCTAGTGTTATATGTCGATGATATATTACTTATAGGAAACGATATATCAGTCTTACAGTCAGTTAAAATTTGGTTGTCCAAAACTTTCTCCATGAAAGACCTGGGAGAAGCAACCTATATCCTTGGGATTAGAATATATAGAGATAGATCAAAACGATTGCTTGGTCTTTCGCAGTCTACATATATAGACCGAGTGCTAGAAAGGTTTAGCATGTCGGAATCCAAGAAAGGTTACCTTCTCATCAGGCATGGGATCAACCTTTCGAAGTCTATGTGTCCGCGCACAGAAGACGAGAGGATTTGCATGAATAAGTTCCTTATGTATCCGCGATAGGATCTATCATGTATGCTATGTTATGTACTAGGCCCGATATATCGTATGCTCTGAGCGTCACAAGTAGATACCAGTCTGATCCAAGAATGGATCATTGGGTGGCTGTCAAGACAATCCTTAAGTACTTAAGAAGAACTAAGGATGTGTTCCTAATATATGGAGAAGGTGATATGGTAATACGTGGGTATACATATGCCAATTTCCAGACAGATAAGGATGACTCCAAATCTCAGTCTGGATACGTATTTATTTTGAATGAAGGCGCAATAAGTTGGAAGAGTTCCAAATAAGACACCGTAGCGGATTCTGTTGGTGCAGAAAGCACCAAAGTCAAACTTGTGTTTTGATAATGGCAACAGGGTTCAAAAGTTAAGTCAAACATGTCACTTGAGTGTGCAGAGTAAAAAGCCCTAGCGAAGGATTGCTAGGCACTGGCGAAGGAATGCCAGAGTGAATAGCCCTAGCGAAGGACAGCTAGGCACTGGCGAAAGAATGCTAGGGTGAAAAGCCCTAGCGAAGGACTGCTAGGCGCCAGGCGAAGGACAGCTTGGGACTGAAGCCCCAGCGAAGGAATGCTAGGCACCGGGCGAAGGACAACTCGGCATCTAAGACCTGGCAAAGGACCGCTAGGCAAAAGTCCAACCAAAGGATCGCTTGGCATCAGGTATATTCTCCCGAGAGGAGTAGGTGAGGACGCGTTCCCCGTCGAGGGAACAGTAGGTGTCGGTTCGACCTAGGGTTCCATTTTGGAGACCCAAAGTCAGAACCAAGACAGCTAAGGCTGTATAAACTAATATTTTATTGTTTTATTGTGTTTTGGACTAACCCTGGATGCAGAACCGAAGGAACGTGTGTCTGCAGCTCAGAGAGCCTCAAAGGAATGAGGCAACAGCTGACCAGGGCGCCCGGAGTGTCCCGGGCGCCCCCAAGGTGAACACGAAACACAAGAAAGCAAAGCAAGCTTCGACAGTTCAACTCCCGGGCGCCCCCGTGCTCCCAGGCGCCCCCGTGCTCCCGGGCGCCCCCGTGCTTTCGGGCGCCCCCGTGCTTCCGGGCGCCCCCAGCGTCCCGGGCGCCCCCAAGCGCAAGCCTTCGAAGCAAGCCCCAACGAAGCCGTGGGATAAGATTTGACCTGGTCAACCCGGGTGCCCCCAGCGTCCCGGGCGCCCCAGTCAACATTTGATCCCGAAGTTGAAGGGATCAGACGCTGACCGAGACCGAGCCGGATCAGGCGACACGTGGGGGGCGCCCCCGACGTCCCGGGAGCCCCCAAGCCCTATATAAAGGGCCCTCAACCCCAAGCTTCAAACAACACTTTTAATCAACGCTTCTACGCTTTTCTGCTCTCGCGCCTCGCTCCGGAAACCTCCCAACTCGAGCCGACGACGTCCCGCTGCTCCGAAATAGACAACCTACATCGGACGTCGGTAAAAGAAGAGTTTTTCTTTTTTTGTTAAGTTTACTGCACTTATTCTGTAATCTATATTTGTAAACTGATTTTACGCCTCATATAGAATTGGCCAAAGTAAACGATCAACGATCGTGGGCCTTGGAGTAGGAGTCGACCTAGGCTCCGAACCAAGTAAAAAATTACTGTGTTCGCGTGTTTACTTTTATCTTCCGCTGTGCAATTTCTCTTTACCTAAATCCGAACGTTTTTCGATATTCACCCCCCTCTATCGGTTCTCTCGATCCAACAGATTCTACCACGGAAGCGGAATATATTGCAGCTTCGGAAGCAGCAAAGGAAGCAGTCTGGATCAAGAAGTTTGTCTCTGAACTTGGTGTGGTTCCAACCATTGATGAAGCAATACCGGTTCACTACGACAACAATGGAGCTATTGCACAAGCAAAGGAACCAAGGTCTCATCAGCGATCTAAACATGTGCTTCGCCGCTATCATCTGATCAGAGAGATTATAAGTAGAAATGATATACAAATTGAGAAAATTCCCACTGAAAGGAATTTAGCGGATCCTTTAACTAAGGCCTTGCCTCAAAGTAAGTTTGAGGGTCATGTTAGAGCCTGTGGTATTAGGTACCGTTGCGATTGGCATTAGGCCAAGTGGGAGATTGTTAGTAATATGAGAGAAGTGTCCTAAGGCAATCGCCTTATGATTGTAATAATTTATTTTAATAAATGAATATTCACTATTTGAGTATACAAGTCTGTGTATTTGATTGAGATCTTAAACTCATTTATTGAATGTCCGCAATACAATTCACAGCATGAGAGAATTTGTGACGAATTCACAACTAGTGATTATCTCTACATGTGCAATTGTGAAGTATTGAAATTGTCCCTAGTCGATGAATTGATAAATACGGACACTATCAATTGTATTGAGACTAGCATGGGTTATTCTCTAATCAGCTGATTCTCACTGGCCGGTGACATTGGGATGTCCGGAGATAAACATGAATGCTAGTTAAGGGAACTAGTTCATTGGAGTGACTGGCTGTAAAACTTCATATGGTAGTCTACATATAGACATGTCAGTGAAGTTCTTACTGCAGCTTAAGTGCGATGTTCCTTTGACTTGCGGTGTTCAAGTCATCTTGGTCATGGAGACTTATACTTTGACATCTTAAGCAAGCATCTCCAAGGAGGTGTGGACCCAGGATGATTGGGTATAAGCCGAAGTGCCCGAAGATGTTTGAACAACCTATAAAGGATTCACCACTCCTTGCGAGGAGATGTATACCAATGGCCTATCGTCGGATTGTTACTCGAAGCCTCTGGCCAGAGCATGACATGTTCGGAGTATGAATCTCTTAGATACATGAGAGTAATTAGAATCCGTAGGACGAGAAAACGTTACTTGGGCTAGGTGTGACGTAGTCAACCTAGTGGGGACTGACACACATAGACCATGTCCTGAACCAAGTGGGTATAAGATGGTGAAGGGAATGGGGCACGATTCATTATAGCTGCTGAAGGGTTTCAGAATTGTTTCTGAGGTCAACCGTTGATCTTTCGATTAATTGGGGATCATGATGTACTACTAGGTGCCACTCATGATCGTTCTATAATTGGTTAATTATAGACGGCCAACATAAATCGAAAGCCTATTTAGTCACACGTACTACGAGTAATCCGAGGGATTTAAAACAAGTTGAAAATTAGATTTTCCAATCAATAGAGATTAAGTTTGGTTGAGCCAAACGATAAGTCGAATCTGAATTTTTCAGAGACGCATCGGAAGCGTAAAATGGCTAAGTCTTTTGAAGACTTAATAGATGAATTAAATGAGTTTAATTCATTGGGGCGTGGCTTGGATAAGCCGGCCAAAGAGGGTCCCCACCCTCTTTGCTTGGCCGGCGACAACAAAGGGAGGGAACCAAATTGGTTGGTTCAATTTATAAAATTAACCAAGTGTGATTTGTTTTATAAAATTTTGGATAATATAAATTTTATAAACCGAGGTTTGGTTTATTATTTTCATGGAAATTAAAATAAACTTTGAATAGTTTATTTTATTTTATAAAATCAATTATGAATTGATTTTTCCATGATAAGAAAAATTTATATAATAAATTTCTTGTGAAAATTTATTCCATAAGAAAAGGGAGACATGGTTATTTTTATTTTAAATTAAATTATGATAAAAACTTGGCATGATGGAATAAATCATAGAAAAATTTATATGATAAATTTCTTATGAAAATTTATTCCATAAAAAGGTGACTTGGCGGTTGAGAGGCTACTATATAAAGGAACCAAGTCAAGGCTTGGAATTTAATCTAAGAGATCTAGAAATATGTCCTCTCTCTCTCTCCTTCTCTCCCTCTCCCTCCTCTAGTGCCGCCGGCCCTAAAAGGAGAACCCCTTTTGCTGTGAGCTTCAGCCACCACCAAGCAGCTGCCGAAGAAGAGGAAGAAGCGGGCGCAACTCCTTCTTTCTTCCCGGAATCTTGATTCCGTTCTTCGTTTGGTGGCTAGTCTTTCCATCTCTCTCTTGGTATTCTTGTCGTGCCTTTGGAGAATCTAGTAGTTCTTGTCGGCACGAAACTCGTGGTTTTGCGAAGTCATCCCGAAGAAAACTCGGCGTGGACGCGAATAGAGGCGGAGCTTCCGAGAGACGCTTACGGTTGGATCTCGTCCCTTTCTTCGAGTTACGCGAGGTAACAAGTAAATTAGTTTACATTTCTTCAAAATTTTAAATATATGATCATGTCTACACAACATAAGGTTGCATGCTTAGATGTGTGGTTAAATAATTTGAGAAATTATTTATGCTAAACCTTCCGCTGCATGTAATTAATTTTAAAATTACGAACCCGCATCCATGTCAACATGCACCCGGTCCCAACACTCCTAACCTTAAGCCAAAATGTAATGCAAATTCAAGTTCCTCTATACATGATACAAATAGAGTAAATTATTCATCCATGCATGCTAGACATCATGAAAATTGTTTACTTGTGCACAATTTCGGATTCAGATATAATGATAGGACTAAGGATAACAAGGTAGATCAAAATCGTAGGAGAAGCATGCATAATGATAGACCCAAGACCTCTAGACCTAAGGATCAAGGCACTAAGCCCAAGAAGGGAAGGAATGTGCCTAGAAAGGAGGGTAGGTCTAAGAATGTCCAAAATGGACATATGGACTCAAAGGTTAAAATCTTAGAAAGGGAAAATCAAGCCTTGAGGGCAAGGCTTGATAAATTAGAAAAGACCCTAGAAAGATTCACGGTTGGATCTAAGTGTTTGGATATGGTGTTGGGTGGCCTAAACCGCACCAATGATAGATCGGGTCTAGGATACTGATCTAAAGTCTCCGATGCCAAGGGAAAGAGATATGCTAGGATAGCATATGATTATGGCAAGAAGGAGGAGTCTAAAAATGGCAAGGGGATGCCATTTAAAGGGAAAAAGAAGGACTTAACTAAAGACATGGTGTCTAAGGTTAAGAGTGTCAAGTTTGTAGGCCAAGAGTCACCGGTGGAACACCAATGTGGCCTAGTGATGGTTGAGTCACCTAGGGAGGTGGCTAGGGCTAATAGCTCAAGGGGGAGCTCTAGGAGCCTTTGGGATATATGGTGAATGAATCTTTGGAGGGTTCCTCCTAGAGGTCTAAATGGACCATGGAGTGTGCCAAAGGAATTAGAGACGGATTTGAGTCTCAATTCTTGGATTTTGGCACGATGTTTTTGAGTTTCATGCATGGAAATATGACATTGGGGTCATATTGCATGAAAATTGATTTTTGGTGTGTAATTGCCATGTAAATCAATGCTAGGGACGCATTGTGGGTTGGCATGGGCAAAGACATCAAGAGGAAACCAAAACTAAGACTTTAAGTCAAGGTTTGACTAAAGTTTTTAGCTAGTTTTGAGTTTCGTGTCAAACTTGGGAATGATGATAGATATATTTTGGAATGTATTTTTCCCAAGTAGGTATGGGTACCACAAATGTCTCCACAAAATTTAGGAATTTTTGGAGATTTGTGAAATTTCTGGCGCATTTCTGAATTTCGTCAGAAAGGCTGAAATTCTGATTTTCAGAGTATCAGTCGACAGCCCTGGGGGACAGTCGATTGGTAATGGCTGATTTTTGTATCAGTAGCTGAGTTGTGATCCAAATGATGAAAAATAAGTGTAGGGGGGGGGGGGCTAGTACACATTGTTTGTGGTCATTAGGGATTAAAAGAACCAATGAATGAGATATTGTTGGGTTCTTTTTGATGTTAGGCAAAGGGGGAGAAGTGTTGGGTTTAAGTTGGGAAACCAAACACTCCTTTGCTAGAAACCCTAGGTTTAGAGGGAGCTAAGATTAAGGGGGAGCATGGTTGCTCCATTCTTGGCGTAAGGGGAACCTTGGAGAGGTTCTTAAAAAACCTTTGTAAGTCCAATGTAGGGGGAGCTTGGGAGAAGCTTTAAAAAGCCCGTTTTGGTGTAGAAATTCCTAGCTTGGAGGGCTAGGTGTGGAAAATCCTAACATGGAGGGTTAGGTGTAGGATGCCATGGGATAGGATCCATCCATGCATTGCATATGCATTATTTTTACTATTGACTACTATCTTGTTTCCCTAACTTAAACGTATTGCCAAACATCAAAAAGGGGGAGATTGTTGAGGCAATCTGTGGTCCGGAGTGACCAAGTATTTTTATGTTTGGGCAAAGGGTTTAAGTTAGGTTTACCCTTGTGTTCTTATATGTGTATGTTGAGTGTGCAGGTTGTACAGGTTACACATATGGACTTGACTGGACGCCCTTGGTACGGTGAAGGGTGGCATGGAGACAAACTAGAGGCTTGTGTGCGCCCGAGGGACTTTGGAGAGCAGGGACGATGAGTTGAAGAGCGCGGACTTTGAGGCATGCGTGAAGGATGGCATGGAGGCAAGCTGGAGGCTTGCGTGCATCCGAGGGACGGGAGCCAAAGATAAAGAGGGCGTGAAGACAACAGTCGAGGCTGTGGAGGAGGAGTCGGTCGAGTCGTGAGGGTACGAGTGTAGTGTGATTATACTCGAGAAATCCTAGGGTTTGAGTGCGGAGTGGAATGTACTCAGGAAGGGTAACCTTTGGTGGGTGAGTAGACCAGCCGACTGGCCTGGGGGCAGTCGACTGATGGAACTCATAGAAAGGTCTCAGCCTGGGACCAGTCGACTGCCCTGGGGGCAGTCGACTGGTAGGTGGCTGGTGAGTTGGCTGAGAATTCGAACGTTGGGGTGCATCGGTCGAATTTCAGTGACACTAGTCGACTGCCCTGGGGCAGTCGACTGGTAGCGAGGGTTTCAGCCCGAGTCATATTTAAAGAGGACTTCGTGGTGGTTGAGATTCTTGACGAGTTTGGTCTTGGTTAAGGGCCAAACAGTAGTCTTTGTGCTCAGAGGTTCTCAAGGTGTTGTGGTGAGGTTTCTCCACCCACAACGAGCGACGAGAGCTAGCCGGAGGTTATCCGGGGAGTGATCCACCGACGGATTCTTGGATTAGTCACCCGACCGGGGTGAATACCAAGTAAATTCTCTTTGTTAGCGTTGTTTGTTTTCTTTGTTATTGTTTCCGCTGTGCAACTAACAACACAGGTACAAGAAAGATCCGAGAAACGCTATTCACCCCCCCTCTAGCGGACGTTTTCGATCCTACAGCACTAACTAAGAACATAATTTTTGTATCTTGATTTGACAAGAAAGACTTTTCATTTATCATAAAAGATAAATGTTGTTCTATAATGTTAAATGATATGTTCTATTATAGTGCACCACTTATGAATAGACTCTATGTTCTAGACTTAGAGAACTCAATTTATAATATAAATACCAAATGGTTCAAACCAAACATATCTATGATATTGTCGCTTGGGTCATATAAATGAGAGTCGCATATCCCAGCTCTATAAGGATGGATTACTGGACTTATTTGATTTTGAATCATATGTGAGACATGTGAATCTTGTCTTCTAGGCAAGATGACTAAGACTCCATATAGTGGACTGATGGACCCAATTACTAGTGTCACGAATGAGTCTCAAATTTAGATATTTATAAATTAAAAACCCTGAGCTTACAAAATTAAATGTAGTATAGGGGCCTCAAGTTGTATTTTTCCAAGGACTAGTAAAGAGTGTTTAATTCATGCTTGAAAGTGTTGTCGTTAAATGTTTTGGGGTTTTCAAATAAGATGAGGTTTTGTTTGCAATAAGAATGAAATAACAGTATGAAATAGAATGAACTTAGCTAAAGCATGGAACGAATTAAGAATTGCAAGAACTACACTTAACCTATTGGAAAACTAAGTACTTCAATGCAAACAATGAAATTGAAATTTAAGAACTAATTGCAGAGAATTAATTGCAAGATAATGAAAATTAGAACAAGACATTGCTTATGAAACTTTGCTTGAAGTGTAATGGAAACAAGCTAGAGCAATTTGAAGAAAGTAAGTACGTGGAACTAAAATTATCCTAAATTAAATATCATATCAGCTTATCGACAAGACTTCCCTTTTCCATCACACAAAGGATGAGCTAGAAACCCTCTGAACTCAAAAACCAATGAAGAAAACCTCCTTTGATGAGTTTTCTATGTACTGCTCTTCCTGATCGATCATTGGACCGATCAGGTCTTCTTCTGATCGGTCACTGGACCGATCAGGAGCGACTCTGTCCGATCAAATGGTCCGATGAGTGACTGAAACATCCCTCGATCTCCTCCTTCTTGATTGTCTGGATGGCGAACGAGCTCAGGAACAATCAAAATGCTTTCAAGAACCCCTCTAAAGCTTCGACAACTCCGGACGACGGACTCTAGCAGCGATCAACGGAGTCGATCATGGAAATAGGACTCCGACGAAACCCTCACCCGAGCTCACTTTCAGCTATGAGAATTGGATGCAAACTAAACAGAGAAAACTACCTTGTTGATCTGAAATCCCAAAGACAAACAAATCTGATGTTGGCCGCGCGATCTGAGAAGAAACTAAAAGAAATCGATGAAGAACTCGGAAGAAAACTACGATCTGGCGACTATGCTCGAGCGGAAGAGGGAATTCTGTTTTTAATTAATCCCATTTGAAAATGGACGGCTGGATCATTCTGATCACATCCGACGGTTGGATCAACTCAGATCTGAACCAAACTCTCCAGATCTCCATCAATGACTCTGATCTACTTCACCTTAGCTCGGATCAATCAGATCTGCAACGGATGGCTCAGATCACTCTGCCTCTTGAATGGACGGTTAAAACTCCACCAAAGCTTGATCCGACGGTCAGATGAACTCTGATTTGGCTCAAAACTCCAGATATTGATCTGTGATTGATTAGCTCTATCTTGGGCTCGGATTGATCAGAAGTTGACAGATGGCTCAGATCTAGCCATTTCTTGATCGGACGACCCATATTAATCTGATGCTTGATCATCTTGATCCGGATCCAATTCTGACTCAAGTTTGACCCAATTTGATCTAGATCCATGGTCAATTGAAGCCTATAAAATTAGATTCAAATTTAAGTGCCAAAATATCTCAAATATACAAAGATTTGAATCAAAAGCTAAAATAGAGACAATTCATGAAACCTAATATAAATGCAAACTTAAGCATATAAAAGTGGATCAAAACATGGATTTGAGAGCCTAAAATGATTAACAAAATGGTAGTTATCAACTCCCCCGCACTTACTCTTGGGTGTCTCGCACAAGCTAACTAGTAAACTAAACATGTACCCCCTAGATTAGTCTCAATCATAGTTAGAAGCAATTGAAAGGAAATTACCTAGGGTTGTTAATTCTAAAAAATCTAAGCTCAATGGAGTAGTATCTTGTCCTTAAGTCAATAACTTAGTATATTTCATCCTTCATGATTCATTGAGATGAATTAAACTCACAAAGCCTCTCAAGGGATTTTTTGGGTGGCTCTCTACCTATGTTCTACCTTTTTGATGAAAGTGGAGCTCACTCAAACACAACATGGTTCTTGCATTACCATAAGCTTGCTTATGTTCTACTCTCCACCATCATTCTTGATTTGGATCCACACCTACAAAAGCTTATTCAAACAAGTTAAGAAATTTGGAATGATAAAATGAAATGGAAGTTTAATGAACTTTGATACTAAGGAATCATGATAAAGAAAGTAAGGAAATAGGGAAATATGGAAAAGTAAAGAAAGTGGAAGACTTGGATACTCAAGAATGTATCCTAATGCACTTTGCCCTCTTATTTTTAATTATCCTGCATGTATCAGAGTTGTGGTGGAGCAGGGACTGAGGAGGTTCATTGAATTCAGTGTGGCAAGGTTCTGTTTCAGTGCCAACTCTGTTAGTGATATGAGAAAAGTATCCTGAGGCAATCGCCTTATGATTGTAATCATTTATTTTAATAAATAAATATTCACTATTTAAGTATACATGTTTATGTATTTAATTGAGGTCTTAAACTCATTTACTGAATGTCCGCAATACAATTCACAGCATGAGAGAATTTGTGACGAATTCACAACTAGTGATTATCTATACATGTGCAATTGTGAAGTATTGAAATTGTCCCTAGTCGATGAATTGATAAATACGGACACTATCAATTCTGTTGAGACTACCATGGGTTATTCTCTAATCAGCTGATTCTGACTGGCTGGTGACATTGGGATGTCCGGAGATAAACATGAATGCTAGTTAAGGGAACTAGTTCATTGGAGTGACTGGCTGTAAAACTTCATATGGTAGTCTACATATAGATATGTCAGAGAAGTTCTTACTGCAGCTTAAGTGCGATGTTCCTTTGACTTGCGGTGTTCAAGTCATCTTGGTTATGGAAACTTATACTTTGACATCTTAAGCAAGCATCTCCAAGGAGGTGTGGACCCAGGATGATTGGGTATAAGCCGAAGTGCCCGAAGATGTTTGAACAGCCTACAGAGGATTCACCACTCCTTGCGAGGTGATGTATACCCAAGGCCTATCGTCGGATTGTTACTCGAAGCCTCTGGCCAGAGCATGACATGTTCAGAGTATGAATCTCTTAAATACATGAGAGTAATTAGAATCCGTAGGACGAGAAAACGTTACTTGGGCTAGGTGTGACATAGTCAGCCTAGTGGGGACTGACACACATAGACCATGTCCTGAACCAAGTGGGTATAAGATGGTGAAGGGAATGGGGCACGATTCATTATAGCTGCTGAAGTGTTTCAGAATTGTTTCTGAGGTCAACCGTTGATCTTTCGATTAATTGGGGATCATGATGTACTACTAGGTGCCACTCATGATCGTTCTATAATTGGTTAATTATAGACGGCCAACATAAATCGAAAGCCTATTTAGTCACACGTACTACGAGTAATCCGAGGGATTTAAAATGAGTTGAAAATTGGATTTTCCAATCAATAGAGATTAGGTTTGGTTGAGCCAAACGATAAGTCGAATCTGAATTTTTCAGAGACGCATCGGAAGCGTAAAATGGCTAAGTCTTTTGAAGACTTAATGGATGAATTAAATGAGTTTAATTCATTGGGGCGTGACCTGGATAGGCCGGCCAAAGAGGGTCCCCACCCTCTTTGCTTGGCCGGCCACAACAAAGAGAGGGAACCGAATTGTTTGGTTCAATTTATAAAATAAATCAAGTGTGATTTGTTTTATAAAATTATGGATGATATAAATTTTTTATATATAAACCATGGTTTGGTTTATTTTTTATGGAAATTAAAATGAACCATGGATTGGTTTATTTTATTTTATAAAATTAACCATGGATTGATTTACCATGATAAAGAAATTTATATAAAATTTATTTTTCATGGAAATTAAAATGAACCATGGATTGGTTTATTTTATTTTATAAAATCAATCATAGATTGAGTTACTATGATAAAGAAATTTATATAAAGAAATTTATATGATAAATGTCTTATGAAAATTTATTCCATAAGAAAAAGAGACTTGGTTGATTTTTATCATGAATTAAAATATGATTTTAACCATGATATAAAATCAAGACTTGGCATGATGGAATAAGTCATAGAAAATTTGTATGATAAATTTCTTATGAAAATTTATTTCATAAGAAAAAGGAGACTTGGCGGTTGAGAGGCCACTATATAAAGGACCCAAGGCAAGGCTTGGAATTCATTCGAAATAATCCAAGTATTCTTGCTTGGGCTCTCTCCCTCTCCTCCCTTCTTTCTCTTGGCCGGCCTCTCCCTTCTTCTTGCCGTGAGCACAAGGAGAAGCACCGAGGGGACGAAGTTCTTCCGTTGAGACGATCTTCCTCTCCGGCCATCATCACCTTGGGATTGGGCGCAAGTCATCTTCCTCCTCCTCGCTGAAATTGTGATTCCGGCCAACCTTGGTGGTGAGTTTTTCTGATATGATTACTTCTCTCTTGGTTTCTTATCGCGTTCTCAGAGAATCTAGTAGTTCTCGAGAACACGAAACTCGTGGCTTTGCGAAGTCATCCCGAAGATACTCGGCGTGGACGCGAATAGAGGCAGAGCTTCCGAGGGACGCTTACGGTTGGATCTCGTCCCTTTCTTCGAGTTACACGAGGTAACAAGTAAATTAGTTTACGTTTTTGCAAAATTTTAAATATATGATCATGTCTACACAACATAAGGTTGCATGCTTAGATGTGTGGTTAAATAATTTGAGAAATTATTTATGCTAAACCTTCCGCTGCACGTAATTAATTTTAAAATTATGAACCCGCATCCATGTCAACATGCACCCGGTCCCAACAAACTCTACTGATCGGTCAAGGGATCGATCAGACTATTTTTGATCGGACAAGGGATCGTTCAGGCTCTTCCTTATCTTTCTGGCCTTCTTCTGATCGGTCTAGAGACCGATCAGTCACTGCTCTAATCGTTCTGGCTGGCTGCTGATCGGACTGAGCTCCTGCTGATCGGTCTGCGTGACCGATCAATCACCTCCCTGATCGGTTTGGAGACCGATCAGGGCTCGAACAGAATTGAAACTGAGCAAATCCTGAACTATTTCTGCCGAGGGTTTTGTTTCTTTTTCAATCAATAACATCTTAAATCCAACTTTCTCCTTATTCACATCTTCAAATTCATGAATCCTACCCATCACTTACTTCCACTTCATGTTTCTCTTTTCTTCTCTTTTTTTCCTTTTCTTTAAGCTGTTGTTCTCTTTTTTTTTTCCTGTTCTGTTTCTGTTTTTCTTCTCTTTTTTTTTCTGCCATCCAATGCTTTTGTTTTTCTTCTTCATATGCAATTCAGATTCCATAACTTCACAGCTTCACAAATCGGAGCTTTTCATGATAATAGAGAACTAAGTGCTCCACTTGGTACAACTTTTAGCATTGATACATCACATTCAAATTCAATTGTAACCTTCCTGTGTAGACTCTCTCTTTTCCCTTTGGAATTTTCCTCATAGAGCTTGAAACACCAAATCATAATCAAGAACCTAAGTATTCCATATGTAGCTTTCACTACCCAATTCTTGCAACTCACTTTTGATACAAAACTCCTTCAAGTTGCCAAATGCTTCACATTGCCTCAAAATTTGATAGAATGCTTGATCCTCCCCCACACTTAAACTTTTGTCCGTCTCGGGCAAAGTAGCATCAAGAAACACTCAAAGCACCCAAGTCCATGTAAAATATGGTGATGAATAGAAAAAATAGGGAAAGGAAAAATAGAATAAAGAGTGTATCAAAAAGGAATGTTGTAAAAATTGATATGAAAAAGGAGACAAAGTGATTCATCTCTATAAATGTGGTCCAATCATAGAAATATAGTTTTGAAAGAACCTAAGCAAGTTCTAGAGTACAATCACATGTGTGTATCACAAAAATTAGGCTAAGTCCTCACTAGGTAAAAAGAATTCATCTCAAATCATCAATCTAGAGTCCATAACTAAGTAGTACTCAAGCATCCAAGAATTTTCATCCATTGGCTCAAATCCTAAGTTTTAACAATCAAATTTAATTTGCTTTCAAGGGACTCTAAAATGATATAGAGAAAATCTAGGGGAATACATTTATTCCTAACCATGCATGAAACAAAATGCCAAAAGAATGAAATGGTATCTACAATGAATCTTTATTCATTCTATGCTACTTAAGCATTTAGTAAGAACTCATTGTAAAAGAAAAACTTACTGCATAGAAAACATAAAATGATATCTACAATAAAATGAGAGTGTAAGAAGAAACAACTCCCCTTCAAATTGGGTAAAGAGCACGGAGCATCCATCTAGGGAGAGCTATCGTCACACGATCAAAATCCATTTTTGGAGTAAATTGCTGCAAGTCAATGTATATTCAACTCCTCCCACAATATGCTTTTTGGAATTCCTTCCGGGGGGTTGGAGGCTATTAAGTTGGAGCACCCATTCTAGAAGCCTATGGGACCCTGCAAAACCATGAAAAGAAAACACCTCCCGCACACATGCAGGGTAAGAAAGAAATGAAATATAAACAATCTCTACATAAAATGTATCAAGAAATGCATCATATCCAATAAAATCAACTTTAGGTACCTCTATGGATTTTTCACAAAAATTATCCTCTACAAAGAATGTATCAAGAGATTCATCACAACCAATAAAATCAATCTTAGGTACATCTATGAGTTTTTCACAATTAATCTCTATATAGAATGTATCAAGAAATGCATCACAGTCATCAAAATCAACTTTGGGTATCTCTATTAATTTTGCTAAACAATTAGGAAAAATACTTACCTTGTCATGCTGAAAAATACCTGGAGGTTCTACAAGAGTAGATGTAACTATGGCCTCCTCCTGGTCATGTAAAGGCTCCACTTCAATCTTAGGTTCTGGTGGACATTTAGCTAAGATAGGTGATTCTTGGGTTCTTGCTTCCACCATGCAATTCCCTACACTTTCATACTTATCCTCTGAATCTTCAGACATATCAATCAAAATTGGTGATCCCTGGGGCTCAGTGCAATCCTCTACACTTATAGAATCATCTCCAACGCATGCTTCATCAACAATATCTACAACAACCATATTAGAAAAGTTAGGATCAACAACAACTATATCATCATAAAATAAAAGACTAGAAGGGTCCTGTAGAGCTTCAGAATCGAATTCAAAACTGTCACAAGCTTTACTATCCATCTCCTCCAATGCCTCTATAGCTAATGCATTCTCAGCCTTATCTGAGCTAAAACATCCTCTATAAATATCAAGTGAAACTCTATCAACAATTAAATCTGCCTCAACAACCTCATCTATAATATCCACGCTCAAGGTAGAATGATCCTCTCTAGGGTTCTGTGGGAAGGGTAAAGGGACCCTTGGTTCCTCCACGTGAGCTGACATTTTCAGAAATGAGTCTTGAGCAGGAACTTCCGGAAGAATAGCTGCTGTAGGTGCCCTAATTTTGCAGATTTCTTCTTCTTCTTCCACCAAAATTGCAAGATCAATTGAAGAAGGACTTAGGCTTGCACTAGGGTCACTTTGAACTGGTATAGAATCAATTTCGGGGCTGTTTTGAGATGGAAAATAAGTTGCTGAAAATTTTTCAGAAAAATCAGCCATTGGAGTGTTTAGACTTGAAACAACTTCCCCATTCCTCAAAGTTATTGCACAATCATTCCCCTTAGGATTTGGAGTAGCTTGAGAAGGTAATTGGCTCCATCCTTGGGCTTACATTTGATTCATTCCACTAACTAGTTGTCCAATTTGTCTTTCAATGTCTTGAATAGTGGATTCATTCTTTTGTTGCCCTTGTTGTAGAAGAATTTGTTGTTGTTGTATGATCTGTTGCATAATCTCCTCAAGCATTTATTGTTGAACACCAATCCCACTAGGATCTTCACAACCTCCTTGATTGATATGGAACTCTTGTTGGTCTTGAAATGATTCATTAGGTTGCTCAAAATCTTGACTAGGCTGTGAATTCTGAAAATAAAGTTGTTGGGGCTGATCAAATGGTTGAATAGGGTGTTGAAACTGTTGAAAATTGGGTTGATAGCAAGGTGGAAATTTCTGGAAATTGTTGCTTTGACAATTCTGATTTAAAGGTTGAAAATTCTGGTTTGGACACTGAAATTGTTGAGGCTGACGTTGTTGACTTTGAAATTGAAAATCCTGATTATATGGCTGAAAAGATTGTTGTGAAGGCTGAAAAGATTGTTGGAAAGTCTGACTTGGTTGAAAATCTTGCTGAAATTGATAATTTGGTTGCTGGAAATTTGAATAGGACTGCTAAAAACTTTGAAATGGCGGCTGTCCTTGTTGTAGGGGCTGTTGTTGTAACGGCCCAAAAAATTCTCTTAATATTTTCTTAAAATATTAAGCATGTTTAAATAATTTTTCAAGGGACCTAGAAATATTAAGGAGAACTTAGGCCTAGAAAACCCATGTTTTCTCATTTAAATTGAGAAAACTAAGTACCAATGAGCTTTAAATGAGCTCCAAAAATGGGTATTAATTAGGTAAAATTAATATAAATTAGGTAAAATTAATATAAATATCAAAGAATTTTATTTAGGAATATTGGCATAATTATGGGTGATTTTAGGGGGATTTTCGGAATTTAGGAAATAAAAATAATAAAATAAATGAAATAAAAATAAAATAAAAATAAAGGTGCATGAGCCAAGGATTGAACCTTGGACCTCTTGTACAACCATGTAAGCCTTAACCAACTCACCTAGCAAGGGATTTCTTTGAAGAAATGAAGTGGATATAAGTTAAGATTAAGAAGAAGATGAAGAGTCATGGAGAGACTCTTCATTTACCTCTTTAATGGATGATAAATAAGGGGGTTTGGGAGTTTCATTCTCTCTTCTTTCAATTGCATTTCCTCCTCTCTTCCTCCCTCATTCTAGCCGACCACTCCTAGAGGGGTTTCCCCTTGGAAAAGCTTCCACCAAGGTCCCATCTCCTAGATCTAAAGTCTCTTCCAAGGATACAAGGACAAGGGTGTTCAAGGGTCCAAAGATCTTACCATTTTCTTCTCTTCCAAGGTTCAAAAAATCAAGAAACCCAAGGTAAGACTCCCTCACCTGTGGTATAATAGTTTCCTATGATTTCCATGATTTTTAGCATGATATATTGGTTAGTTTTTGGATTTGATGTTGAAAGGAAGAAAAACTAAGAATCTTAAGTTTAAGGGTTTCGACCACCATGATTTACAGGTCTATAATTATGCTAAAAATCATGATAATATTATTTAATGTTCCCTTATGATGTGTAGAGGTTAAGTATAATTTTTGGAAATTTTTGGAGTACCCTAGGACACCCTAGGGTTTCGGCCAACATGAAAGAAACAAAACTAAGAACCTTAAGTTTAAGGGTTTCAGCCACCATAATTTATAGGTCTATAATTATGCTAAAAATCATGATAATGTTATTTAATGTTCCCTTATTATGTGTAGAGGTTAATTATAATTTTTGGGAATTTTTGGAGTACCCTAGGGTTTCAGCCAACATGAAAGAAACAAAACTAAGAACCCTAAGTTTAAGGGTTTCGGCCACCATGATTTACAGGTCTATAATTATGACAAAAATCTTGATAATGTTATTTAATGTTCCCTTATGATGTGTAGAGGTTAAGTATAATTTTTAGGAATTTTTGGAGTACCCTAGGACACCCTAGGGTTTCGTCCAACATGAAAGAAACAAAACTAAGAACCCTAAGTTTAAGGGTTTCGGCCACCATGATTTAAAGGTCTATAATTAAGCCAAAAATCTTGATAATGTTAATTTATGTTCCCTTATGATGTGTGGAGGTTAAGTATAATTTCTGGGAATTTTTGGATTACCCTAGAGACCCCATATGTTTCGGCCAACCTCATGGACCCAAGGGTTAGGGTTGAGTCTTTAACTTCAAGTATATGTTTATGTGTTGCCATTATATAAGGGTGATGTAGGGAACCATGTTAAGTTATATGCCCATGCTATGCTAAGAACCATGCTAAGTGATTATGTATGTTCATGATATGAATGATGCCATGATAAGTATGATAGGTTTATGTTCAGGATATGAATGATGCCATGATAAGAATGATAGGGTTATGTTCACGATAAAAATGATGCTATGATAGGTATGCTAAGTTCATGATAAGAACAATGCCATGATAAGTATGTTATGTTTATGTTCATGATGAGAATGATGCATGCTATGTTATATGAATAAAGATGCATGTTATGTTTATGAAAGAAGATGCATACCATGTTTATGAATGAAGATAATGCTCATGCCTTCCAGGCATCATGATGTTATGCAATAAGAATGAACAATGAAAGGACAAGCATGTGTTAAGTCATGCTTTATGTAACATGGTTATGCTATGAATGATGATGAACGACAAGTATGATGAATGAAAGATGATGCTTATGTCTTTAAGGCATAATATGCTAAATGGCACGGTCGATGGTTGACGGTACGACGGTCGAGAGGACCGGTAAATGGGCCGGTAGACGGGCCGAGCTGTAACAAGTTATGCTATGTTAAGTATGCCATGAATGAATGATGAATGATGACACATGAAAAGTATTTTACTTTATGTATGGGCTTGTACTGGACCGAAGTATGGGTCCAAGGGATGGGCACCTTAAGAACACCCCGGTTTTGGACTACCGGAGCTGTCCACGGTTCTGGCCCTACCGAAGCTGGGTAACAGGGATGGGCACCTTAAGAACGCCTCGGTTTGGGGACTACCGACTATGCTGTCCTTACCCTAGTAAGTTGGGGCTCGCGACCTCGGACTTGCTAGGGATGCGCGCAATGATGTATGTATGTGGTATAAGCCGGGGACCCCAAATGATGTTATGATGATTATGTTTAAGCATTTAAAAGTATGTTTTAAAAGTTAAGCATCCCTTATGTATACGCATTCCACTCATGCATCCATTCATGTTATGCATTATGCTATGTTGATGAGATTGTTATGCTTACGGTTTATGTTAAGAAGTATGCATGAGAATGAATGATCTATGCCATGTTTATGTTAAGAAGAGGTTCATATGCTATGATAGAAATTATGCCATGCTTAGAATGCCTATGATGTTTATGTTTATGCCATGAATTATGCCATGCTTAGAATGTTCACTATGTTTATGATCTATGCCATGAATTATGTTCACTATGTTTATGAATTATGCCATGAATTATGCCATGCTTAGAATGCCTATGATGTTTATGTTTATGCCATGAATTATGCCATGCTTAGAACGTTTATGATGTTTATGTTTATGCCATGTATCATGCCATGCTTAGAATGTTACTATGATTATGTTCATGCCATGCTATGTATACGACAGGTGACGTAAGATGTTATGTTCTAAGTAGAGCACCAAGTATGTTAATGTTTTATGTGCTCATTATGAGATGATGAATGATGATGGTTTTGTGAGTAGGAAAGAGTCTTACTAAGCCTGTGTGCTTATAGTCTTATTTCCTTATACCGCAGATCATTCAAGGGGACAATGAAGGAAGCAGCAGGAGGGCAAGAACGCATTGTGTCGTAGTGACTTGGCCCAGGAAACTATATGTTTACTTATATGTTTGAATAATGACTTATGGAACCTTATGATATGATGTTATGTGAGACATGATATGATGCTTAAGTTCAAAGTTAATATGCTAAGGTTCCCATGTCAATAAGTTAAGAATGGTAACAGGGCATGTATAAGTTAAGTTATTCCACTGCTTTATGATGTCTACATGCCCTAAGCATGTTAACGTAACGCCGCTTAGGAAAAAAAAAAGCGGGCGTTACAGTTGTGAAGTGTTTTGCTGATAGAATGAATTACCATACTTCAAATTAAGATGATCCCCCATGAACTCAGAAAATATGGAAATAAGCACACAAGCTCAAATTATAAAACGAACCTAGACAAACAAGGCAACAAAAATTTGATATTGGTTCACAGAATATGAAATAAGCACAAAATATGATTTCACAGAATATGAAGATAAGCACAAGCTTAAATTAAACAAACTCAACTAGTGTTCCCTAGCAACGGTGCCAAAAATTTGATGGACCCAATTACTAGTGTCACGAATGAGTCTCAAATTTAGATATTTATAAATTGAAAACCCTGAGCTTACAAAATTAAATGTAGTATAGGGGCCTCAAGTCGTATTTTTCCAAGGACTAGTAAACAGTGTTTAATTCAAGCTTGAAAGTGTTGTCGTTAAATGTTTTGGGGTTTTCAAATAAGATGGGGTTTTGTTTGCAATAAGAATGAAATAACAGTATGAAATAGAATGAACTTAGCTAAAGCATGGAACGAATTAAGAAATTGCAAGAATTACACTTAACCTATTGGAAAACTAAGTACTTCAATGCAAACAATGAAATTGAAATTTAAGAACTAATTGCAGAGAATTAATTGCAAGATAATGAAAATTAGAACAAGACATTGGCTAAGAAACTTTGCTTGAAGTGTAATGGAAACAAACTAGAGCAATTTGAAGAAAGTAAGTACGTGGAACTAAAATTATCCTAAATTAAACATCAAATCAGCATATTGACAAGACTTCCCTTTGCCGTCACATAATGGATGAGCTAGAAACCCTCTGAACTCAAAAACCAATGAAGAAAACATCCTTTGATGAGTTTGCTCTATACTGCTCTTCCTGATCGGTCACTGAACCGATCAGATCTTCTTCTAATTGGTCACTGGACCGATCAGGAGCGACTCTGTCCGATTAAATGGTCCGATGAGTGACTGAAACATCCCTCGATCTCCTCCTTCTTGATTGTCTGGATGGCGAACAAGCTCAGGAACAATCAAAATGCTTTCGAGAACCCCTCTAAAGCTTCGACAGCTCCGAACGATGGAAACCAGCAGCGATCAACAGAGTTGATCGTGGAAATAGGACTCCGGTGAAACCCTCACCCGAGCTCACTTTCAGCTATGAGAATTGGATGCAAACTAAATAGAGAAAACTACCTTGTTGATCTGAAATCCCGAAGACAAACAAATCTTATGTTGGCCGCGCGATCTGAGAAGAAACTATAAAGAAATTGATGAAGAACTTGGAAGAAAACTACGATCTGGCGATGACGCTCGAGTGGAAGAGGGAATTCTGTTTTTAATTAATCCTATTTGAAAATGGGCGGCTGTGATCATTCTGATCTCATCTGACGGTTGGATCAACTCAGATCTGAACCAAACTCTCCAGATCTCCATCAATGGCTCTGATCTACTTCACCTTAGCTCGGATCAATCAGATCTGCCACGGATGACTCAAATCTCTCTGCCTCTTGGATGGATAGTTAAAACTCCCCTTAAGCTTGATCCAACGGTTAGATGAACTCTGATTTGGCTCAAAACTCCAGATCTTGATCTGTCAACTTGATTAACTCTATCTTGGGCTCGGATTGATCAGAAGTTGACAGATGGCTTAGATCTAGCCATTTCTTGATCGGACGACCCATATTAATCCGATGCTTGATCATCTTGATCCGGATCCAATTTTGACTCAAGTTTGACCCAATCTGATTTGGTCCATGGTCAATTGAAGCCTACAAAATTAGATTCAAATTTAAGTGCCAAAATATCTCAAATATATAAAGATTTGAATCAAAAGCTAAAACAGAGACAATTCATGAAACCTAATGTAAATGCAAACTTAAACATATAAAAGTGGATCAAAACATGGATTTGAGAGCCTAAAATGATTAACAAAATGGTAGTTATCATGGACACGGCAAAAGAGAGACAAACATGTTAGGACTCATACATACTGATGTATGTGGCCCTTTCAATGTCGCAGCTAAAGGAGGCTATCAGTACTTCATGACTTTCACTGATGATGTCAGTAGATACGATTATGTGTATCTTATGAAACACAAGTCGGATCCTTTGAAAAGTTCAAGGAATTCAAGAGTGAAGTACAAAACCAACTTGGCAAGAGTATTAAGATGCTTCGATCAGATCGAGGTGGTGAATACCTTATCCAAGAGTTTCATGATCATCTAGCTGAGTTTGGGATCATATCCCAATTCACTCCACCTGGAATTGTTGGATTCGTTCGGTTGTGGATTCTTTTCCATATCCCCAGATTAAAATTCTATTGATTAGAACAAATTCGGATGGAAAGAAAGCTTTCTGAACTACCTACTTCATCATCGTGATATTCGATTGAGTGATCGCTTGAACAAACTTGTTGTTCAAATAGTCTAACTCCTTTATCGATTAGCCGCGGAAAGATGACGAATTATTGGATCATCGGTTCTTGTGTTTATCTTCGGGGTCCATGAAAACAAATACAATTGAACAAGAATAAATTAAAAACAAGATTATACCTCTTGTTTTACCTCTTGATCTTCTATTGTATTTCTATCCTCTTCTTGGGCATCGTGTGGGTGACGATCCTCCAAGAAACGAAGCCACCAAAACCACCACCTCTTCCTTTCTTGCTTGCGCCGACCAAAGGATGATAAACCACTTCCCTCCTTGCTCCTTGCTTGGTAGCGTCGAACCACTTCCCTCCCTCTACTTGATGTCGCACGTCCTAAGAGGAAGAGAACGCACGCCCAAGGAGAATGAGAAGAAGAGAAGAGAAGAAATCTCCTTGCTTTCTTCCCTAATCCTAACCGACCCTTCTCCTTACTAGCTTGGGACAGCAAAGAGAGAGGGAGAGAGAGAGAGAGAGGGAATAATTAGGTTTTAGTTGTGTGTCTTGGTTTCATTGTTTTATGAGGTATATATAGGCTACAATAGGGACCATGAGGAGGAGTTGATTTTGGTCTCCTAACGGATCCTTAACCTGACCCGTTAATAATAACCCACTCCACTAATGGGTTATTATTGAACTACCGCACTAACCCCATAAAATAATATGGACTCCTTCTTATTATGTGTACATTTTCTCCCCGTATTTAAGATATCACATGCCCATTAATTAATTAAATTACTGATAATTTAATTAATTAATATCTAACTCTGTGAGTAGTACCACTCAACCTTATCATCATATTGGACCAAGTCCACTTACAGGATTTACATGATAATCTTTATGAGCTCCTCAAGGGGACATCATCATCCTAAAATAATTAGGACATGATTTCCTTCTATAACCAACGACACACTATGTAAATAATATTATTTCCCAATTTACCGAGTTTATTGATTTAACTAATAAATCTTACCCATTGGTAAATTAAAAAAATAAATATTAAGTACATGTACCAGTTATTATATCGGGATTAAGAGCTTGTACATCCATAATAACTTAGGTCTGATTCGATTATATAGTCAGTATAAATCGAATCACCTCAAATCGGCCCTGCTCAATATACACAAAGTGCACTTGTATAATTCTATAGTCAAGATAGACTAATACCAAATTACACTACAACCATTCCAATGGTTTATCTAAATCCATCTCGGTTTTGAGCCACCACTTATACTTTACAAGGAACTGATAACATGATCTTCTGTGTGACACCACACATCATGTTATCTAAAATGTAAAGTAACAGACAATTTGCACACATATAACAAATATATAATGCAAACACATGATCATTGTGATTGTTATTCCAAAATAGATGTTCATACAAAAGCTAGGTTTATAGTATACATCCTAACAATCTCCCACTTATACTAAAATACTATGCTGTCATCAAACTTTCATGCATCTGATTCCCATCCCCTCAACATGCCTATCATAAGCTTTCGTTGGAAGGACCTTAGTGAAAGAATCTGCCAGATTATCCGCTGATGCAATTTTGGCGACAATAATTTCTCTTGGCTTTACGATATCTCGTATCAGGTGGTACTTGTTCTCAATGTGTTTACTTGCCTTATGGGCTTGTGGTTCCTTCGAGTTTGCTACTGCACCACTATTATCACAATAAATTATGATACCTTTGGGCAAACCAGGAATCACCTCTAAGTCCATTAAGAAGTTCCTGAGCCATATAACTTCTTTGGCTGCCTCAGAGGCTGCCACATACTCAACATCCATGGTGGAGTCCGCAATGCATTTCTGCATGATACTCCTTCATACTATGGCTCCACCTCTCAAAGTAAACACATAATCCGAGGTAGACTTACTGTTATCCATATCTGATTGGAAATCAAAATCCGTGTAACTCACAGGGAGCAAATGATCTGCCTGGTAAACTAGCATATAATTTCTAGTCCTTTTCAGGTACTTTGATATATTCTTTACCGCAGTCCAATGTTCTTATCCTGGATTACTTTGATATCTGCTAACCATGCCCACGATAATATAGATATCCGGTCTCGTACATAATATAGCATATATTAGGCTCCCTATAGCCGAAGCATAAGGAGTTGCCTTCATCTCCTCTATCTCCTTTGATGTTTTAGGACACATCTCCTTAGATAAAGGTACTCCATGCCGAAAAGGTAGAAAACCTTTCTTGGAGCTTTGCTTGCTAAAACGAGCTTGGATAGTGTCAATATACGAAGCTTGAGATAAGCATAACATCCTTTTCTTGCGATCCCTTATAACTTTGATCCCAAGGATGTGTCTAGCTTCTCCCAAGTCCTTCATATCAAACTGTTTGGACAACCATACCTTACGTCTAACAACACTTTGATATTGTTGCCAATAAGCAAAATGTCATCTACGTATAGTACAAGAAATATCACTACGTTTCTGTCACTCCTCTTGTATACACAAGACTCATCCGGACTTTGTATGAATCTATAAGACTGGATTACCTCATCAAACCGGATGTTCCAAGATCTTGAAGCTTGCTTCAATCCATAAATGGACCGATTAAGCTTGTACACAAGATGCTTTTTACCCTTTGCAATGAATCCCTCTAGTTGTTTCATATGGATGTTTTCTTCAAGACTTCCATTAAGGAAAGCTGTTTTGACATCCATCTGCCAAACCTCATAATCCATATGAGCAACAATAGACAAGAGAATCTGGATAGACTTAAGCATGGCTACCGTCGAAAAAGTTTCCTCATAATCGATACCCTCTTTCCGAGAATATCCTTTCACAAACAGCCTCGCTTTAAAGGTTTCCACCTTTCCGTCTGATCATCCTATTCTTTTGTAGACCCATTTGCATCCAATGACTTTTACACCATCCGGTGGTTCTACAAGCTCCTAGACTTGATTAGAATCCATAGATTCTATCTTAGATTTCATCGCCTTTTGCCAAGATACAACATCTTTATCTTGGAGTGCTTCGTCATAGGTCCAAGGATCAGGTTCATGTTCACCAGGGATCAAGTCCGAAGACTCTCCCAAGAACATGAATCTGTCAAGTTGTCTAACAACCCTCCCACTATGACGAGGTACTACCTGGGTATCATCTATGACACGTGGTGCAATCACTTGTGGTATATCCTTCTATACCGTTGGTACTGAAGTAGGAACTTCCCCTCTTACTTCCTTTAGAACAATCTTACTCATGGACTTGTGGGTCATTACATAGTCCTCTTCTAAAAATCGGGCATTGGTGCTAACGATGACCTTCTTATCTTTAGGACTATAAAATAAACCACCTTTCGTTCCTCTAGGATAACCTACGAACAAGCGTACTTCTGTATGAGATTCCAACTTATCAGCGTCTCCCTTCAGCACATGTGCTGGACTACCCCAAGTCCGAATATGTGTCAGACTAGGCTTACGCCCATTCCACAATTCTATGGGAGTAGAGGGCACTGACTTAGAAGGTACCAAGTTCAGAATATACACTGCTGTTTCCAAAGCATACCCCCAGAACGAATTTGGTAATCCATAAGTGTCCTATTCCTTCGCTCGGCCACACTGCTCTGTTGGGTGTACCAGGTGCGGACAATTAGGATTGAATCCCAACCTTTAATAAGTAACTCCTAAACTCTCCCAAGAGGTACTCACCACCACGATCAGACCGTAGTGTCTTGATACTTTTACCATTACGCTTCTCCACATCAACCTTGTATTCTTTGAACTTGTCAAAGCACTCAAACTTACGGCGCATCAAGTAAATGTATCCATACCTTGAATAGTTGTCTATAAATGAGACGAAATATTCAAAGCCACCTCATGCCTGTATAGACATAGGACCACACAAATCAGAATGAACCAAATCCATCACTTCTTTGGCTGTATACCCCTTGGCCTTAAAAGGCCTCTCGATCATTTTTCCTTCCAAGTAAGATTCACAGGTTGGGATGTCTTCCACCACCAATGAATCCAAAGGTCCATCAGCTATCAACCTTTGAATTCTACTCAAGTTAATATGACCCAACCTTAGATGCCAAAGATATGTTTGGTTCATCTTCGAAGGTTCTTTTCTCTTATTAGAATTAGAAGATGTGTTATTAATTTCTAATTGCATCATGGGAGAATTTGGATTAAGAGTATACAAATTGCCAACCAACATACCAGAACAAATAATCTCCCTATTCCATTTGATAACAACTCTGTCATTAAAAGAACTAGAATATCCATCTATAAATAATTTAGAAACTGAAATTAAATTCTTTCTAAAATAAGGTACGTAAAGATAATTTCTTAAAACCAAAAATTTATTCATAGCAAAAGATAAATAGACATCTCCCACTGCAATAGCCGCCACCTCCGTAGCATTGCCCTTGTAGACAATAATCTCGCCCTCATGTAGTTGTCTAGTTTCTAGGAACCCCTGCAATGAATTACAGACATGATCAGTGGCTCCCGTATCTACACACTAGGTACCGGTAGATAACACCGCTAAACATGTTTCAACAACTAATGAAAAAGATATACCTTTATTGTTCTCCTTTCGGTAGGGACAGTCCACCTTCCAATGCCTAGTCTGCTTGCATGTGAAGCACTTGCCTTTCGGCTTCTTCACTCCAGCCTGAGGTCCTTGAGATCCAGCCGCTTTCTTTGCTGAACCACCTTGTTTCTTCTTCTTACCACCTTTCGGCTTCAAAGCATAAACATTTTCAGCAACATAAGCTTGAGCACTTTGACGAAATAGCCCCTCTGCTGCCTGAAGTTCTGTCAGAAGTTCCACCTACTAATACATCCTTTTGTTCATATTGTAGTTCAGGCGGAACTGCTCAAAACTCCTGGGTAGTGTCTGGAGAATGATATCGACCTAGGTTTTCCCATCGATTTCAGCTCCAAGGACTTCCATCTGATTCAAATGAGCCATCATCTTGAGAACATGATCCCTCATGGGTGTTCCCTCAGCCATGGTGGTCGTCATTAAGTTCCTCATAGCCTCATGCCCAGCATCCCGATTCTAGTGTCCGAAGAGTTCCTTGAGATTGACCATCATGCCATAGGCAGTAGCGAAGGCCTGATGCTGATGTTGCAGCACATTTGACATGGAACCCAAAATGTAACACCGCGCCATCTCATCTGCCTTTACCCACCTCTTATAACTCCCTTCTCCTCTTCACTAGAATCGTCACTAGGCTTAACGGGACATATCTCAAAGAGTACAAATTTGTACTCCTCAGCAGTCAAGACAATATCCTAGTTTCATTTCCAATCAATATAGTTAGGACCAGTAAGTTTGTTTTCTTTTAAAATCACAGCAAGGGGATTGAAAGCCATTTTGAAAAATCCTAAGAATCATAGTGGTCAAAATATTAGATTTTAAAATAATATTAATTCCTCAAATAATAAAATTTTAAAATCACCAACACCTCAAAACATATTGAATTTCGTATGCCACGATAATGTGGACGTATACTAATTCGAACATTTGTAAGAGGAGGTATTACCCATTAATTTTATTATCTTGTCAACCTTACTTTTTGACAAATAAAATTAATAGTTAGATTATCTTCGGCCATACAAATAATAACAATGACTCCGATGGGGAGGATACTATTAATTGCATCTAAGTGTACACCATTACACGATACTAAGTCAATTATCTAGGATTATGTTCCTTCCGATAGGGAAGATCACACGCTCCTAAATAATTTTCTAAAATCATATTTGATCTGGTGATTCGCAAAATAAACTCATCCGATGTGGAGGAAGGCACTCAATGCCAATGCGCAAGTTTGTATGCATCACTTATCAAATTAGTAATGGAGGTCACGGAACTCAAAGATTCCCTCACCCACTTAGTTATTTTTAAAACGGAGGAATTTTCACAAGCATGCATAACAAGCATATTAAACAACAATCAATAAATATGAAAAATCTAAATTTCTAACTATTATGGCTTTTGTTCTCCAATACGCCTCCAGTCGTGTTGCCACCTCGTCTCCTCCTACTCCTTTAGCCGCGCAAGTAGGGAACCGAGCCAAGATAAATTTAATTTTAATTTACATCCATCGATCCTATACTCCACGAAGGAGTGTACATAAAATCTAGATCAAAATAAATTAAAACAAGTGGCTAACATTTGCTGTATTTAATTACAATTAAATACTAATGCCTCGTCAACCCTGAGGATTTAAATAAATATATACAATCACACACAACATCATACACAAACATACATAGCCATAATAGTTGGATCTTATGCCTGTAACTATGAAGATAGCCTATTGCACATCCTACTATTATCCGACATAAATCATATATGAAATGCATGAAAGTAACCGAATACAAAACACACAAAACCGGAAACCATGGCTCTAATACCATTTGTTGGATTCGCTCGGTTGTGGTTCCTCTCCATATCCTCAGATTAAAATTCTATTGATTAGAACAAATTCGGATGGAAAAAAAACTTTCTGAACTACCTACTTCATCATCGTGATATTCGATTGAGTGATCGCTTAAACAAACTTGTTGTTCAAATAGTCTAACTTCTTTATCGATTAGCCGCGGAAAGATGATGAATTATTGGATCACCGGTTCTTGTGTTTATCTTCGGGGTCCATGAAAACAAATACAATTGAACAAGAATAAATTAAAAACAAGATTATACTTCTTGTTTTACCTCTTGATCTTCTATTGTATTTCTATCCTCTTCTTGGGCATCGTGTGGGCGACGATCCTCCAAGAAATGAAGGCACCAAAACCACCACCTCTTCCTTTCTTGCTTGCGCCGACCAAAGGAAGATGAACCACTTCCCTCCTTACTCCTTGCTTGGTAGCACTAAACCACTTTCCTCCTTCTACTTGATGCTGCACGCCCTAAGAGGAAGAGAAGGCACACCTAAGGAGGAAGAGAAGAAGAGAAGAGAAGAGATCTCCTTGCTTTCTTCCCTAACCCTAATTGACCCCTTCTCTTTGCTAGCTTGTGGCACCGAACACCAAAGAGAGAGGGAGAGAGAGAGGGAATAATTCGGTTTTAGTTGTGTGTCTTGGTTTCATGGCTTTATGAGGTATATATAGGCTACAATAGGGATCATGAGGAGGAGTTGGTTTTGGTCTCCTAACCGACCAGTTAATAATAACCCACTCCACTAATGGGTTATTATTGAACTACCGCACCAACCCCATAAAATAATATGACCTCCTTCTTATTATGTGTACATTTTCTCCCTGTGTTTAAGATATCACACACCCATTAATTAATTAAATTACTAACAATTCAATTAATTAATATCTAACTCTATGAGTAGTACCACTCAACCTTATCATCATGTCAGACCAATTCCACCTGCAGGATTTACATGATAATCTATATGAGCTCCTCAAGGGGACATCATCATCCTAAAACAATTAGAACATAGGTTTGTTCTATAATCAACGTCACACCATGTAAATAATATTATTTCCCAATTTACCGAGCCTATTGATTTAACTAATAAATCTCACCCATTGGTAAATTAAACAAAAAAATATTAAGTACATATGTCTGTTATTATATCGGGATTAAGAGCATGTACATCCATAATAATTGAGATCTGATTTGATTATATAGTCAGTATAAATCAAATCACCTCAAATCAGTCCTCCTCAATACACACAAAGTGCACTAGTGTAATTCTATAGTCAAGATAGACTAATACCAAATTACACTATAACCATTCCAATGGTTTGTCCAAATCCATCTTGGTTGTGAGCCACTACGTATACTTTATAAGGAACTGATAACATGATCTTTTGTGTGGCATCACACACCATGTTTTCTATAATTTAAAGTAACTGACAATTTGCACACATATAACAAATATAAAATACAAACACATGACCATTGTGATTCTTATTCCAAAATAGATGTTCATACAAAAGCTAGGCTTATAGTATATATACTAACAGGAACACCACAGTGGAATGGTGTGTCCAAGTTAAGAAATCATACTCTATTAGATATGGTACGATCGATGATGAGTCAGACAGATCTTCCTACTTCCTTCTGGGGATTCGCTCTAGAGATGGCTATTTTCACACTTAACCAAATTCCATCAAAAGTCGTCATAAAGACACCATATACGATATGGATTGGGAAGTGTCCCACAATGACTTTTATGAAGATTTGGAGTTGTAAAGCTTACGTCGACATCATGTCTTAGAGAAATTAAGACCCAAATCAGACAAGTACTATTTTGTATGATATCCCAAGGAAACGAAGGGATATTATTTCTTCAATCCCACACTAGGAAAAGTGTTTGTTGCTAGAAATGGAGTTTTTCTAGAAAGAGAGTTTATCTCTAGAAGAAATAGTGGGAGTAAAATCCATCTTGAACAAGTTCAAGATGTAGATAGTACTGAGACCTTAATGGGCATTGAACATATTGGGTTTCGGTTAGGCATTGGAATCCTCTTCATGTCTCCTGATTAAAATTTCATTAATTGAAACCAATCCGAATGGAGAACAATTTCCTAAACAACCGACTTATCATCGTACTAATTGATTCGAGTGACCACTTGAACAAACTTGTTGTTCAAGCCATCTAACTAGTCTAAACAATTAGCCGTAGAATAGATGATGAATGGATCATCGATTTTTGTGTTTATCATCGGGGTCCAAGATAATTATCAGCATGAAATATAAACATATAATAATACAAGATGTAAAGGAACCAAAACAAGAAGTATACCTCTTGTTTATCTCGCGATCTTCTATTGTATGACCCAACCTCTTCTTGGACATTGTGTGGGTGATGATCTTCCAAGAAACAAAGTCACCAAGGCACACCTTCTTCTTCCTTGTGCTTGTGCCAATCAACAAAGGAAAGCACCACCTTCTTCTTCACCTTGTGCCGACCGCCAAAGAAGGAAAGCACTACCTCCTTAGGGCAAGTAGAGAGGAAGAAGAAGAAGAAGAAGAAGAAGAAGAAGAGAAAGAAGTCTCTTCTTCACCAACCCTAGCTGACCAATCCTCTTCCCTTCTTCTTGCTTGCGGCGCCAACACCACCAAGAAGAAACCTTCTCCTTATCAACCGGCCACACCTTCTTTTCCTCTTGTTGCCGCACGCCACAAAGGAGGAGATGGACTCCTCCTTATCCTTGTAATCACCGTCCACCAAGAATTATAGAAGAAGGGAAGAAAAGGAGAAGAAAGGAAGCAAGCTTTCTTCCTTTCTTTCCCACCACCGGCGTGCCCTAGGAGAGAGAAGGGAGAGAGAGGAAGAGAGGAGAGGCTTAGGGTTCTCTTGGATGCCTTGGTCTCATGACACATGAGGTATTTATAGGCTACAATAGGGACCATGAGGAGGAGTTGGGTCTTGGCCACCTAATGGATTAAAACCCGATCCATTAATGATGATCCAATCCACTAAAGGATCATCATTGATCAACCTCACCAACCCCCATATTTAAATATGAGCTCCACCTATTATGTGTACAAAATCTCCCCATATTTAAGATATCGAATATCTATTAATTAATTAAATTATCAGTAATTTAATTAATTAATATATAACTCCATGAGTAGTACCACTCAACCTTATCATCATGTAGGACCAAGTCTACCTGCAGGATTTCGATGATGAACTTTATGAGCTCCTCAAGGGGACATCATCAACCTGACGCATCAGGACACGATTTCCTTCTATAATCAACGACACACCATGTAAATAATATTATTTTCTAATTTATCGGACCTATCGATTTAACCAATAAATCTCGCCTACTAGTAAATCAAAGAAATAGATATTAAGTACATGTGTCCGTTATTATATCGGGATTAAGAGCATGTACACCATAATATCTGAGGTCTGATTCAATTATTTAGTCGGTATAAATTGAATCACCTCTATATCGGTCCTGCTCAATACACACAAAGTGTACTAGTGTAATTCTATGGTCAAGATAAACCAATACCAAATTACACTACAAACATGCCAATAGTTTTTCCAAAACCATCTAGGTTGTGAGCCTCTACTTATACTCTACAAGGGACTGATAACATGATCTTCTGTGTGACACCACACACCATGTTATCTACAATGTACAGTATTGGACAATAGCATGTATATATCAAATATAATACACAAACAATGATCATGTGATTCTCATTCCAAAATATAGATGTCTATACAAAAGCTAGGCTTTTAGTATACATCCTAACATTGTGGATCATGAGATTGTTGCATAAGAAGTTGTGGAGCAACAACCTGTTCAAGTAGACCAATCTCTTCGTAGATCTGATAAGATACGTCGTCAGCCTGAGAGATACTCATTTCTCTTGTCTGATCATGCTGATGTTATGCTTGTTGAGTTGAACGAGCCTACATCCTATCAAAAAGTTATGATGGGCCCAAATTCTAAGAAATGGCTAGAGTTCATGAGGTCCGAAATAGAATCTATGTACATTAACCAAGTATGAACTTTGGTTGATCCACCTGGGGGGATTAAACCCATTGGGTGTAAGTGGGTCTTTAAGAGAAAGACTGACATGGATGATCTTATGCATACCTATAAAGGGTGATTGGTAGCTAAATGTTTCAAGCAGATTCATAGTATCGACTATGATGAAACCTTTTCACCAGTTGCGATCCTTAAGTCTATTCGGATCATGCTGTTGGTGCAAAAAGCATCAGTCATGAACAGTCAACCTCTAGTGTTTTGATGTTTGATAATATACTAAGGTCGAGTCAAAGTGATCAAGGGTTAAGCCAAATAGGACCTGATTTTTGATAGGATAAACCCAGGTATGATCAGTTTGATAAAGGGTTAGCCAATCATAACCTGATGTTTGACAGTGACAATATACTAAGGTCTAGTCAAAGTGATCAAGGGTTAAGCCAAACAAGACCTAATGTTTGGTAGGGTAAACCCAGGTTTGATCAGTTTGACAATGGTTTAGCCAAACAGGACCTGAAGTTTAATAGTAACAATATACTAAGGTATAGTCAAAGTGATTAAGGGTTAAGCCAAATAGGACCTGATGTTTGGTAGGGTAAACCCATGTTTGATCAGTTTGACAAAGGGTTAAGCCAAACAGGATTTGATGTTTGGCAGAGTGAATAGAACCCAGGGTTGGTCAGTTTGACCAAGGGATAAGCCAAACAGGACTTGATGTTTGGTAGAGAGACTAAACTCGTATCTGGTCAGATAGACCAAAGGACTTAGCCAAACAAGACTTAATGTTTGACAGAGAGAAGTCTAGTCAGGATTAAGATGACTAGCAAAGAAGTCATTATAAAGGAACCAAATCATAGTAAATGAAGCTAGGTGGAAGAAATCATGGTGAGTGAAGTTGGGCCCTCGTGAGTGAAGCTAGGTGGAAGAAATCCTAGTGAGTGAAGCTAGGTGGAAGAAATCCTGATGAGTAAAGCTGGGTCCTAGTGTGTGAAGCTAGGTGGAAGAATTCCTAGTGAGTAAAGTTGGGTCCTAGTGAGTGAACCTAGGTAGACAAAGTCCTAGTGAGTGAAGCTGGGCAAGATGTCTTAACCTGCAGGGTTGAGCACGAAGTCCTGGTCGGGGATCGGGCAATGGAGTCTTTGCCAAGTGAGGACTACGGACAGAAGTAGAGATAGGTCGAGGTTGGACGTCTCAAGATCCGAGAGTCTTAGAGGCCGAGCACGAAGTCTTGGTCCAAGGGACCGAACAAAAGACTTAGCCAAGCAGGGATCGCGGACAAAAGTAGAGATGGGTCAGGGTCGGACGTCTCGAGATCTAGGTTCTCAAAGGCTGAGCAAAAGTCCAACCGGAGGTCCCGGTTGGCAAAGATAACTTCTCCAGGGTAGAGTAGGTGAGGATGCGTTCCCCGGGAAAGGGAACAGTAGGCGTCGGTTCGACCTAGGATTTCTTTTTGAAATCCAAAGTTAGAACCAATTAAGGCTTAAGAATTATGAATGTATTCAAATTTTCCCAAGTCGATGAATTAATGTATTTAGACATCATTAATTTTGTGAGAGTGGAACGGGTAACTCCTTGTGTAAGATGTGTATACTGAAAGACATAATTTCTATATATGAACATCTTCATTTTGAAAAGAGAATCACAATTACACTAGGTGTCTGTTTATATTAGTACATGCATAAAGTCCTTTACTACACATTGTAGATAACATGGTGTATGGTGTTACATGGAAGATCATGTTATCAATCCCTTGCCTAGTATAAGTAGAGGCTCACAATCGAGATGGAATTGGACAAACTATCGGGATGGTTGTAGTGTAATTAGGTATGGTTGGTCTTGACCATAGAATTACACTAGTGTGCTCTGAGTACATTGTCTTGGGACCGGGTGCATGTTGACATGGATGCGGGTTTGTAATTTTAAAATTAATTACGTGCAGTGGAAGGTTTAGCATAAATAATTTCTCAAATTATTTAACCACACATCTAAGCATGCAACCTTATGTTGTGTAGACATGATCATATATTTAAAATTTTGCAGAAACGTAAACTAATTTACTTGTTACCTAGCGTAACTCGAAGAAAGGGACGAGATCCAACCGTAAGCGTCCCTTGGAAGCTCCGCCTCTATTCGCGTCCACACCGAGTTTTCTTCGGGATGACTTCGCAAAGCCATGAGTCTCGTGTCGACAAGAACTACTAGATCCTCCAAAGACACGACAAGAATACCAAGAGAGAAGTCGGAAGACTAATCACTAAGCGAAGAACGGAATCAAGATTCCGGAAGGAAGGAAGGAGTTGCGCCCACTTCTTCTCCTTGCGGCAGCTGCTTGATGGCCAATGGTGGCTGATCGCCGGAGCTTGGATGCCGGAGAAGGAGGCCGATGGTGGCAGTGGCTCACGGCAGCAGGGTCCCTTCTTTTGGCCGGCGGCACAAGAGAAGGGAGAGGGAGAGAAGGAGAGGGAGAGAGCTTATTCTTTTATCTCTTGGATTGATTTCCAAGCCTTGCCTTGGTTCCTTTATATAGTGGCCTCTCAACCGCCAAGTCTCCTTTTTTTCTTATGGAATTAATTTTCATAAGAAATTTATCATATAAATTTTCTATGATTTATTCCATCATGCCAAGTTTTATCATAATTTTAATTCATGATAAAAATCAACCAAGTCTCCCTTTTCTTATGGAATAAATTTTCATAAGAAATTTATTATATAAATTTTTTATTTCATGGAAAATCAATTCATAATTGATTTTATAAAATAAAATAAACCAATCCATCGTTCATTTTAATTTTCATGAAAAATAAACCAAACCTCGGTTTATATAAAATTTATATTATCCATAATTTTATAAAACAAACCACACTTGGTTTATTTTATAAATTGAACCAAACAATTTGGTTTTCTCCTTTGATGTGGCCAGCCAAGCAAAGAGGGTGGGGACCCTCTTTGGCCGGCCTATCCAAGCCACGGCCCAATGAATTAAACTCATTTAATTCATCTATTAAGTCTTCAAAAGACTTAGCCATTTTATGCTTTCGATGCGTCTCTGAAAAATTCAAATTCGACTTATCGTTTGGCTCAACCAAACTTAATCTCTCTTGATTGGAAAATTTAATTTTCGAGTCGTTTTAAATCCCTCGGATTACTTGTAGTGCGTGTGACTAAATAGGCTTTCGATTTATGTTGACCGTCTATAATTAATCAATTATAGAACGATCATGAGTGTCACCTAGTAGTACATCACGATCCCCAATTAATTGAAAGATCAACGGTTGACCTCAGAAACAATTCTGAAACCCTTCAGCAGCTATAATGAATCGTGCCCCATTCCCTTCACCATCTTATACCCACTTGGTTCAGGACATGGTTTATGTGTGTCAGTCCCCACTAGGCTGACTACGTCACACCTAGCCCAAGTAACATTTTCTCGTCCTACGGATTCTAATTACTCTCATGTATCTAAGAGATTCATACTCTGAACATGTCATGCTCTGGCCAGAGGCTTCGAGTAACAATTCGACGAAAGGCCTTGGGTATACATCTCCTCGTAAGGAGTGGTGAATCCTTCGTAGGCTGTTCAAACATCTTCGGGCACTTCGGCTTATACCCAATCATCCTGGGTCCACACCTCCTTGGAGATGCTTGCTTAAGATGTCAAAGTATAAGTCTCCATGACCAAGATGACTTGAACACCGCAAGTCAAAGGAACATCGCACTTAAGCTGCAGTAAGAACTTCATTGACATATCTATATGTAGACTACCATATGAAGTTTTACAGCCAGTTACTCCAATGAACTAGTTCCCTTAACTAGCATTCATGTTTTTCTCCGAACATCCCAATGTCACCAGCCAGTGAGAATCAGCTGATTAGAGAATAACCCATGCTAGTCTCAACAGAATTGATAGTGTCCGTGTTTATCAATTCATCGACTAGGGACAATTTCAATACTTCACAATTGCGCATGTAGAGATAATCACTAGTTGTGAATTCATCACAAGTTCTCTCATGCTGTGAATTGTATTGCGGACATTCAGTAAATGAGTTTAAGATCTCAATCAAATACACAAACATGTATACTCAAATAGTGAATACTCATTTATTAAAATAAATGATTACAATCATAAGGCGATTGCCTTTGGACACTTCTCTCATATCACTAACACATTGAGCAGGACCAAAACTCGAGGTTATCCAATTTGTACTGACTCGATAATTGGATAGGATCTTAAATACGGGGGGATGAACGACTCGTAATAAGTGGACCCATATGTAAATATGGGGGTTGGTGAGGTAATTCAATGGGGGTCCTTTAGTGGAATGGATCGTCATTAATGGACCGGGTTTGGGTCCATTAGCAGGCTAAGATCCACCTCCTCCTCATGGTCCCTATCGTAGCCTTATATATACGCCATGGTGGCATGAAACCAAGTTGATGGTTGATTAATCCAAGGATGCACAAGAAAACCCTAAGTTCTTCTCTCCTTCTCTCTCTCTCCCTCCCTCTCGATGCGCCGATTCAAGCATGGATCTTCTATTCTCCGGAGCTCAGTCTCACAATTGCCGTGAGGCAATTCCGCTGCCGTGAGTCAATTGCCGAGAGCACGAAAATTGATTTTCATCAATTGCCGTGAGGCAATTACCGAGCACATCAATTGATGCATCCATTGCCGTGTGGCAATTGCCAAGCACGACAATTGATTTGCATCAATTGCCGTGGGCACGGCCAAGCATGACATCCATTTCCGTGTGGCAATTTCCAAGCACGGCAATTGATTTGATCAATTGTCGTGAGGCAATTGCCGACGGCAATTGATTTGCCTCGATTGACATGTGGCAATCAAGAGGCAACTCAGTAATTGCCGCCTGGCAATCGGAATTGCAAGCAATTGAATTGCCGAGAGGCACGGGCAATTGAATTGCCATGAGTCCTCCTTGGGGAGAGGAGATAGCAAGTTGTCTCATGCTTGGGGCATGCCAACTTTCTTCGAGCTGCTTAGAAGAACACAAGTTGGAGTTGTGGAGTTGCTCAGAATACAAGTTGCTTGTGTAACATGGAGTTGCTCAAATCACAAGAACTCCATGATACTTGTTGTTCTGGTGCTGGTAGTGGAGGAAAGAATCAATTGGGGTTGTGTTTGGATTATCTCCTTGGAGTGGCCGGCGGCATCCCTTTGGTTAGGGATTGGTTGGCGCAAGGAGAAGAGATCAACATGATGACCACATGTCTTGGTAGATCGTCGCCCACACGACGTCCAAGAGGGGAGGGTCATACGGTAGAAGATCGTAAGGTAACGGAAGGTATATTCTTCCTTGGCTCCTCATGTTCTTATTTGTGCCTTATTAATTACCTCGTCATTTTATGTTTGTTATATAATTATTTTGATTGTGAATCATAGTTAATAATTATTTAATTGGACCCTGACCATAAACACAAAAGCCGGCGATCAACTCGTCGCCTTTTTCACGGTTGAACGGTCGAGCAAATTACAAGGCCGATTTTGGTAATTGGCCAAGTTGTAATTTGGAGATGGGTCTCCATTTTGATTAATTTTTAATCCGTAGGCATGGAGAGGTTCCCCGGATCGACCACGTATTCGCTTAGGAAACCCATCAAGCCATACCCAATAGTTTGTAGCGTTGGTGATCTCGGTTCCCGGTAGATCGTCACCCACACGAGGTCCGGAAAGGGAGGGACATAAGGTAGAAGGCCGCAAGGTGACCGGGAAGGTATATTCTCATCCCAAGCTCCTTGTTAATTATGTGTCATGTTTTGTTTGCCTCGTCATTTTATGTTAATTATTTAATTGTTTTGATTTTGTATCATAGCCAATAATTATGTATTTGGACCCCAACCATAAACACAAAAGTCGACGATCCACTCGTCGCCTTTTCCGTGGTCGAACGGTCAAGCAAATTACAAGGTCCGATCTTTGTGATTGGTCGGTTGTAATTTGGATAGTTCGATAAGGCACAAGATGGTCGTTGGGAGATGAGTCTCCATTCAGATTAATTTTTAATCCGTAGACAAGTAGAGGTCTCTCAAGAATGACCAAGTTTTCTCTAAGGAAACCCACCAAGTCATACCCAACAATTGGTATCAGAGCTGAGGTTTCCGAATTTGTGTGTTTAAGGACTGGTTATTTTTTTTGCATTTTCATACATTTTATTTTGCTGGATGATATGTAGATGTGCGTAGGCTAACTTTGTGTTGCAGGCACGAGATTCCAACTTATCATGGCCAAATAATTGATGTGTGTGATGGTTGTGCAAATTATTGTAATTAATTAATCCTCGGGGTTGACTAGGCTAGGTGTTTAATTTTTATAATTAAATACGACACATGTTTAGCCGAGCTATTTATTTTACTTTCGATCTAGTTTTCATGTACACTCCTTTGTGGAGTATAGGATCGATGATGTAAATAATTAGCTAGTCATTTCGGCTCGGAGATCCCTCAAGGTAGCTTGCGCAGAAGGAAGGGAGGAGCAGACGAAGTGATGACACGACTGGAGGCGCATTAGAGACCAAGGGCCATGAAAGTTGGAAAATCTAGGATTTTCTGTATTTTTCATATGTTGGTTATGTGCTTGTTGTGTGGTTTTGCTAGTTAAAATTCCTCGTAATAAATTACTATGTGGGAGAGGGACCCTAAGGGTCCCACAGCTTCCATTACAATCCGATAAGTGATGCGAACAAGTCTGCGCGTCGGCTCTGAGTGCCTTCCTCCCCATCGGATGGACTTGTTCTGCAGATCACTGGGTCGGAAAAGACTATAGAAAATTGTTAAAGAGCGTGTGTACTTTCCCATCGGAAAGCACATAATCGAAAATAATTTTCTTAGTGTTATGTAATGGTGCACACTTAGATGCGAATAATAGTATCCTCCCTATCGGAGTCACTGCTATTATTTTGCAGAGCCGAAGTAAACCAACTATTGATCTTACTTGTCAAAAAGTTAAGTTGACATGATAGAATGATTGATGCATAAAACCTCTTCTTACGAATGTAGGGATTTGTATACGTTAACACCATCGTGGCATGGGAATTTCTCGGTGTATAGGGGTGTTGGTTGATTTCGAAAATTTATTGTTTTGAGGAATCAATTTATTTTCAATTTCTAAAGTAGTGTGTGTTGTGATTCTCAGGTTTTTCATACTGACCTTTAACCCACTAGCAACAATTCTTAAGGAAAATAAACTTACTGGCCTAAACTACACAGACTGGAAGAGGCACCTTGACATTTTCCTCACTGCTAAAGAGTACAAATATGTACTCTTCGAGGAATGTCTAGAAAAGACTAGAGAGGACTCTGGTGAAGAACTGAGGGAGCGTTACAAGATGTGGGTCAAGGCAGATGAGATGGCGCGGTGCTATATTCTGGCATCCATGTCGAATGTGCTGCAACATCAGCATCAGGTCATGCCCACTGCTAGTGACATGATGCTGAACCTCAAGGATCTCTTCGGGCACCAAGGTCGAGCTGCTAGGCAGGTCGCGATGAAGAGTTTGATGACAACCACTATGGTCGAAGGGACACCCGTGAGGGATCATGTCCTAAAGATGATGGCTCACCTCAATAAAATTGAGGTACTGGGAGCACAGATCGACCGGGAATCCCAGGTCGATATTATACTCCAGTCTCTGCCTAGGAGTTTTGAGCAGTTCAGGCTCAACTACAATGTGAACAAACGTGAATATATATTGGGTGAATTGCTAGGAGAACTCCAGGCGGTAGAGGGCCTCTTTCGTCAGAACTCACAGGCCTTAGTGGCTCAAAGGGTTTCTACTTCTATGCCGAAAGGCAGGAAGAAGAAGAAACAAGGTGGGTTCAAGAAGACAGCAACATCGCAGGGACCTCGGATTGGCGTGAAGAAGCCGAAAGGCAAGTGCTTCACGTGCAAGCAAATTGGGCACTGGAAGGCGGACTGTCCCCATCGTTAAGACAAAGGTATTTCTTCGCGTTTAGTCATTGAAACATGTTTAGCGGTGCAATCTACCAGTACCTGGTGTGTAGATACGGGAGCCACTGACCATGTCTGCAATACTTTGCAGGGGTTCCAGGAAACCCGACAGCTAGCTGATAGAGCATGGTCTACATGGGCGATGCTACGGAAGTGGCAGCAATTGCAGTGGGAGTTTTTTATTTATCTTTTGAGAGAAATAAATTGTTAGTTATGAGAGATTGTCTTTATGTACCCTCGTTTAGAAAGAATTTAATTTCAGTTTCTAAGTTGATAAAGGATGGATATTCTGTTGCTTTTGATAACAAAGTTGTTATAAAAAGAAATAGAGATATTATATGTTCGGGTACTATGCCGACAATCTGTATACTCTAGAACCAATGACTCCCACGATGTAAACTGAAGTTAATAGCTCATCATCTAGCTTAAATAAGAGAAAGGAGCCTTCTAAGATGAATCAGATGTATCTTTGGCACCTTAGGCTTGGTCATATTCACCTTAGTAGGATTCAGAGGTTGATAGCCGATGAGCCCCTGGGTTCATTGGTAGTGGAAGACCTCCCGACCTGTGAGTCTTGCTTGGAAGGTAAGATGACCAAGAGGCCTTTCAAGACCAAGGGGTATAGGGCCAAAGATGTGCTAGAACAGATTCATTCTGATTTGTGTGGTCCTATGTCAATTCAGGCTAGAGGCGGCTTTTAATACTTCATCACATTCATTGACGATTATTCAAGGTATGAATACATTTACTTGATGCACCATAAGTCTGAATGCTTTGATAAGTTCAAAGAATTCAAGGCTGATGTGGAGAAACATCGAGGTAAAAGTATCAAGACACTACGATCTGATCGTGGTGGCGAGTACCTCTTTGGAAAGTTTAGGACCTACCTATCAGAAGCTGGGATTCAGTCCCAGCTAACTGCACCCAGTACACCCCAACAGAACGGAGTGGTAGAAAGAAGGAATAGGACTCTTATGGAAATGGTTAGGTCAATGATGAGCTATTCAGACTTACCTGATTCGTTCTGGAGATACGCTCTGGAAACGACAACGTACAAACTGAACTTGGTTCCGTCTAAGTCAGTCCCTTCTACTCCCACAGAACTGTGGATTGGGCGCTAGCCCAGTCTAGGACATGTTCAGATTTGGGGTAGTCCAGCACATATGCTGAAGGGAGATACTGATAAGTTGGAATCTCGTACAGAGGTACGTCTATTCGTAGGCTATCCTAGGGGAACAAAGGGTGGTCTGTTCTATAGTCCTAAGGATCAGAATGTAATCCTTAGCATAAATGCCAAATTCTTAGAAGAAGACTATGTGATGAACCATAAGCCCAAGAGTAGACTATGTTAGTGCAGACAACACCTAAGTTAAACCTGGGTTTTGATAATGGCAAAGGGTTCAGAAGTTAAGATGTTATTATGATCTAACTTGTTTACTGAGTGTGTAGGAAGAAGTCCTAGGTGCACTAGGCAAGAAGTCCTGGCAATGGGCGGGCAAAGAAGTCCTGGTCAAGGACTGGGCAAGAAGACCTGACCAGAAGTCGGGAAAAGAAGTCCTGGTCGAGGACTGGGCAAGAAGTCCTGGCAAGGGGCTGGGCACCGAAGACCTGACTGGAAGTTGGGCAAGAAGACCTGATCGGAAGTTGGGCACGAAGACCTGGTCAAGTGGATTGGGCAAAAATCCAACCGGAGGAGTCGGTTGGCAAAAGGTAAACTCTCCTGAGAGGAGTAGGTGAGGACGCGTTCCCCTTCCAGGGAACAGTAGGCGTCGGTTCGACCTAGGATTCCATTTGGGAGACCCGAAGTCAGAACCAAGACAGCTACGACTGTAAATAAAGACTAACACTCTTGCTTGGTTTGTTTTGGAACTAACCTTGGTTACAGGGACCGAAGGATTGTGTTTCTGCAGCTCAGACGCCCCAAAGGAGTGGGGTGGTTCACTGGGCTAAGCGCCCGGGAGGTCACGGGCGCCCAAGGTAAAGGGCCAAAACTGCCAAGAAGCAAGACTACTTTGAAACACATTGGGCTAGCGCCCAGGAGGTTCCAGGCACCCAAGGTCAAAGCCAAAGCGACCATCGAAGCAAATTCACCACGAAGCCAATGGACCAGGTCAACCTAGGCACCCGAGAGGTCCCGGGTGCCCCAGTCATCCCAGGTGCCGAATCGAAGGGGATAAGCACTGACCGAGCTGTGGATTGAGGTTCTCGCTGGTGAAGGCACGCGTCAGGCGCCCCCAACGGATCAGGCACCCCCATGGGCACTATAAAAGGGGGCTTGACCCCACGGCTTCAACATCCATTCTTTCCAACGCTCCAAACACTTTCGCTTATGCGCTGCGCTCCGGCAAAGTTCCATTTCGAGATTTCAGCGCCGCCGCCGACCCTCAATTCCGGAATTCGATCCATCTCGGGCATCGGTAATGTTTAAATTTACGAAAGTGTTGTGACTTAGTTTACAAATTCTATATCTGTACTTTCAATCTATAAAAATCTTTCCGAATATAGAATTGCCCAAAGTAAACGGTCAAGGATCATGGGCTTTGGAGTAGGAGCCGACCGCGACTCCGAACCAAGTAAAAAATCGACTTGTGTTCTTGTGTACGTTATTTTCTTTCCGCTGTGTATTTGCTCTTTCTTAGTTCAAAAATTTTATAACGATATTCACCCCCCTCTATTATTTTCTTCGATCCAACAAGTGGTATCAGAGCGGGTGGCTCAAATCTGGTGCAACCACCAATTTGAGAGTATTTTTGGATTTTACGAAATTTTTAATTTTTTTCTCCTTCGATTTTTTCTCGAGGTTGGTGCAACACCACTCGAATGCTTTTTCTCAATTAATTTCTTATTCCCGCACTACTAATCCGAGACCAAGTCTTGGGACAGAGTTATTTTGTTTTTATTTTTCAGAGAAATTATTATGGCCATGCAAGAGGGTTTTAGCACAACCAGACCACCACTCTTCAGTGGAGAAGACTTCTCCTACTGGAAGAGTCGGATGGAAGTCTACCTGAAAACTCAGGTGGGTATGTGGATTATTATCCAATCTGGTCTTGAAATCCCAAAGAACGCTGAAGGAGTGTCACAACACTACTCAGAATGGGACGCCTCGCTGAAGAAAAAGATCGAGGCTGATGCAAAGGCAACCCAGACACTGCAATGCGGATTAACCAAAGAAGAACTGAACCAGGTGGGTCCCTTCAATAGTGCTAAAGAACTCTGGAGCAAACTGATTGAACTGCACGAGGGCACCTCCCACACCAGAATCAGCAAAAGGGACCTACTGCTGAACAGATTATACACAATCAAAATGAACGAAGGCGAGTTAGCAACACAACTCCACGCTAGGATCCAGGAGATGATGAACGACCTGCACACAATCGGTCACAAAGTAGAAAATCGTGACCTTATCAGGTATACCTTAAATGCTTTCCCAAGAAATACTCTGGTGGCATCTATGGTAGCTGCTTACAAGGTTTCTAGGGATCTTTCTAAAATAAAATTAGATGAATTGTTTTCTGAATTAGAGTTACATGAGCAGACTAACTGCACTTTGGCCGAGAAAGGTATTGCTTTTCTTGCAGGTAAAACCCAAGGAAAGGTAGCCAAGAAAAAACCTCAACCTGCACCCGAGTCTGACTCAGACTCAGACTCAGAAGATAGTGAAGGGGATCGACCCAAGCTGGTTCGGCTAGCCCGGGACTACTACAAGGAGCTGAAGCATCAGACCAATAGAAGGAAAGCCAGACGAAGAAAGGAAGATCCAGCTGAACCTTCAACTTCGAAGACCAAACCAAATGTGACCTGCTACAAATGCAATAAGAAGGGACACTACAAATCGGAGTGCCCTAATCTAAAGGAAGCCAAGAAGACTCGAAGGAAGAAGGCTCTTCAAGCCACGTGGGATGAATCATCCTCCGAAGAAGAAGAAGAGGCCCTACAGTCAAACCTTCTTGCCTTAACCGCTTCGGAAGACATCAACACTGGATCAGAATCGGAGCCGGACGACGGAAGGCTCACAATTTTAGAAAACGACAAAATAACGGTAAGTGGTTATTCTAAAGTTGAATTATCAAAGTTAATTGCTTACTTATCTCGTAACTTAGCGAAAGCCAAAATCCGAGTCGAGCCCCTTCGACAGGAAGTAAAACTCCTGAAAGAGGAAGCTGACTCTAGATCCTTGACCGAGAAGGTTCAAGAAGGAACCTCTACTCAAGTTGAAAAGCTTGAGAAAGAGAACTCCTCCTTGAAAACTCAAGTCAAGGACCTTAGAGCAGCTTTAGAATGATTTACTTCGGGTTCCAAGGGTCTTGACATGATCCTTGGAAAACAGAAGTCCGTTCTAAATTGTTCCGGGTTAGGGTATCGAACCAAGTCGAGACAACGGTCATACTATGCTGTATTGAACCAATCTAGACCCAAAATTCAAGCATGGGTACCAAAACTTTGCTTGAATAACCAAGTTGGACCAAACCAGTATTGGATCCCCAAGGACAAGATTCATATCTTGCCTAATCATTATCGTGGCTTTAGTACAGGGGAACCAATTTAAAAACAATTTTTATAATTAGATAAATTTTATTTCTCCGTAATTTGAATTGCATGCTTGATTGTTTATTTATTTCTGCAAATTATCATGTTTAGACCTAGGACTGGTTAGACTAAGGACTGAAATGACTTAATTGAAATTTGAATAACATAGTATTGGACGGAGGTGAGATGATAGTATGTTAGGGAAGCCATTTTGTCGGAACTAGCCGAAGCTACCGATCTAAAACCTAAACCAGTTAGACCAAAATCTTTCAAGGAGTAACTTGAAGATGGAGTTTCAATAAAAGGCTTTGTCAAGGAAAGGGTTGATGATCCAATAAGGCTACGACCAAAGAAGGCCTAGTGCCTCGCCAAGACCTGGAAGCCAATTATTGAAAATCAAATTCACTTTACTATTGTTAGATTTGAATCTAACACAAATTTCAATTAATCTTAGATTCAACCAGTTTTCAAAATAAACTTAAAACTTAATTAAATTGTTTTCAAAATTAATTCAACTTTTCAAAATTAATCATGTTTTTTTAAAAATAAAATTTTTTACTTCTGTTAAAACCTGTCTCACAAAACCCATAAGGTTAATGTGATTGATAACACTAGATTGGGTGAGACAGACTAGGGTGTGAAAATCAATTTAAGCTATCCTTAATTCTAATTGGATCCAAATCAATAAATTCTTTATGTGTAGGAACATAAAGATTTGGACCAATGGATGTTGGATAGCGGGTGCTCCAGACACATGACTGGAGACAAATTGAAATTCACCAAACTCAAGTTCAAGAACCTAGGCTCAGTAGCATTCGGCAACAATGTCACACTTAAAGTCATTGGGTCAGGTAACATTGAGCTCAAAACTGATTTTGTAATTAAAAAGGTACTCTTGGTTGAGAACTTTAAGTTTAATTTGCTTAGTATAAGTCAATTATGTGATACTGGCTATGTAGTTACCTTTACCAACTCTGATTGCCTGATTAGAAATTTGCAAGACTCAGAAGTCATGCTTAAGGGCACTAGGAAAAATAATGTTTATACTATAAATCTACCCTTAGTACCTAAATGACTCTTAACTCAGTTAGAGGAATCAAACCTTTGGCATAGGAGATTAGGTCACACTAATTTAAGACTAATTTCAAAAATCACCTAACTTGGTCTAATTAAAGGAATACCAAAAATTAAGAACCATGAAAACATGACATGTGACTCATGTAACCAAGGTAAACAAACCAGGTCTAATCACAAACAAGTTCAATCAGACCTAACTCAAACCACACTTGAGCTCCTGCACCTTGAGCTATTTGATTCACATGGAGCCAAGTTACTAAGTGGAAACCGGTACTGCTTAGTCATTATCGATGATTACTTTAGGTTCACTTGGGTAAGATTCCTAAAAACTAGGGATGAAACCCTAAATCTATTCATTGACCTATGTAAGGTAATTGAGAATCAAAATGATACCAAAATCAAAAGACTTAGGAGTGATCACGGGGGAGAGTTTGAAAATCAAAGGTTTGAGGAATTTTGTAAGTAAAACTGGTATATTCACGAATTTTTGTGTCCTAGAACCCCTAGCAAAATGGGATAGTAGAAAGGAAAAATAGAACCCTACAGGAATCTGCTAGGACTATGCTCAATGAATTCGACCTAGCTAACCAATTTTGGGCAGAAGCAATTAGTACGGCTTACTATATCCAAAATAGAGTCCTAATTAACAAACGACATAATAAAACTCCCTATGAACTATATTACCATAGACTTCCAAACCTACACTACCTAAGGGTCTTTGGGTGCAATGTCCATATCCTAAACACCAAGGACTACCTAGGGAAATTCCAATCTATGTCAACCCCTAGAATATTTTTAGGATATTTAACAACAAGTAGGGCCTATAGGGTCTACAATAGACAAGCAAACAAAATTGAAGAAACAACGAATTTAATATTTGATGAGGAAACTAATTCAAAATCTGATAATCCAAACCTAAATACATCAAATATTGATTAAGAAGATAATGAACAAATTATGGAACCATCAATTGAACCACTTGTTGAAACTCTAAATGAACTAACTATTAAACCAACTACTGCGTCAATTGAACTAACAATTGAGCCAACCCAAGTAATTGAACAAAATACCGAACCTAACCATCCAGCCGGACCTGAAGCTGAGCCAAGTTTTAGAAGAACAAAGAAACCCAGACTTAGTCACCCCTCTGACCAAATTGTGGGTGATCCAACCTTAGGAGTCAGAACTAGGTCTTCCTATAGAAATCTTAGTCAAATCGCACTGATTTCGAAAATAAAACCTAAGACTATAGAGGAAGCCTTACCTGATCCTGATTGAATCATAGCAATGCAAGAGGAATTAGCCCAATTTAAGAGAAAACAAGTCTGGGAACTAGTACCTAAACCTGAGGGCAAATCCATCATAGATACTAAGTGGGTATTTAGGAAACTAAATCACCAAGGGGAAATAATCAGAAACAAAGCCCGCTTAGTAGCAAAAGGGTTCAGTCAAGTCGAAGGGTTAGACTATGACGAAACCTATGCCCCAGTAGCCAGACTTGAGTATATTATGTAGGACCAGTGCCATCGATAGAGGGGGGGGGGTGAATATCGACGATGAAAATTATCGCGGAAATCTTCGTAAAACTTTCGAACTATGTTCTAGACTCAGAGCGTTAGTAGCACAGCGAAAAAGTAAATACAGAAAAATAAAATCAAGATGACAGACACGCGAGATGTATTTACTTGGTTCCCGACACCCCAGGGTCAGTACGTCCAAGGCCTATGTACTCGGCGTGAGTCCACTATTGGTCACCTTTCTGGAATTTCCGGAGGCGGAGAAAACCCGTCTTACAGTTGATTTACAAGCAAAAGATAAGTAAATTGAATTGCAAAATGTAAATCGAACCAAAACAATTTATGTCGAAGCGTCTGTTGATCTGGACCTCCGAAGTGCCGCACACTTCCTCCTGGAGCCACCCAGACGCAGAACATCATCTTTAGCGCATTGTCGTCAGTTAGAATCCTCAGAATCACTCTTGGAAGTTGTGTATGAAGCAGAGGGGTCGAAGCCCCTTTTATAGGCTTCATACGGGTGCCTGTGATCACCGGGGCGCCCCTATCGGCTTGGTCAAACCTCATCCCTAAGCCAAACTTGCCGCAGCTGATAAGATCTCTGACCAGGGCACCCTGAACCTCCCAGGTGCCTGAGTGAAGGCTTATCTGTGTTTCTACCTCGAAACAGCAAATACAAATTTCAACTTTGGCACCCGTATCATCACGGGTGCCTAACTGGAAGCCTATTCTGCTTACTTCACGAAACTGCAACTTTTACTCATTGGCTTGGCGCCCCCATCATACTGGCGCCTGGCTTCAAGGCTTTCAACTCAACACTAGATTTTGTGCTTTGATCTGGGTGCCCCCATCAATAGGGGCTCCTGGGTTGGCTGCTTTCCAGCCTCTCGCCTGCTTTGTCTCCGGTTCTTGGTACCTACAAGATACGCAAACACAAAGCAAATATACATACAATATTAGCCTTAAGGACTTGGTTCAGACTTCGAATTTCCACGAAACCCTAGGTTGAACCGACGAAAGTTCCCACCCCCGAGAACATGCCTTTCACCTACTCCATTCAGGAGATGGTTGCCACCCAGTCCTTCGGGTGGACTTTTGCTTAGCTTCCGATACTTCCGGATCTCGAGACGTCCGAACCCCGACCCGTCTCTACTTCTGTCCTTAGTCATCGCTCAGCTAAGTTGCTCAGTCCCTCAGACCAAGACTTTATGCCTAATCCCTAAGTCTAGGACTTCGGTGCCCAACCCTCGGCCAGGTCTACGTGCCCAGTCCTCGACCAGGACTTCGGTGCCCAACCCTCGGCCAGGTCTTCTTGCCCAGTCCTCGACCAGGACTTAGTGGCCACCTTCTGAGTAGGTCTTCGGTGCCCATCCCTTTGCCAGGACTTAGTGCCCAATCATCGATCAGTACTTAGTGTACAATACCCCGAACCAGGACTTATTGCCTAGGTTTACTAGGACTTCCTTCCACTTTGGTTACACCTCTCTTAACTCCCCATTGTCTGTTCAATGTGTCACTGACTTAAGTAAATTATCAAACATTAAAACACTTAGAGGAGAACATCATTGATGCAACTTGCACCAACAATCTCTCCCTTTTTGATGTTTGACAATAAGTTAAGTTAGATTGGTTTAAAGGGCTAACTTACAATCCTTGGGATCAAAAGAAAAAAATGATATACGTTTTGAAACTACATTTTGATCTTTGGGAGAAAAATATTTTCTAACATGGGCTTACTCTCCCTTTTTTTTTAAATTTTGATTTTCATTGATCCTTCTAGAAGACACCAAAAATTTTCTAACTTAAGCACACCTCTCCCCCTTTGTCATACATCAAAAATCACCAGAAATACTTGTGCCAACAATGAGAACATTTGGTTCTTTTTTAAAATACTTAGTATAAGTTTTTGAAAGCATAGCACAAAACTTAATACTTCGGTATTTTGAACTTAGAAAACTTAAACAATATCGCCTTTTTTTGAGAAAATACCGTAATTTTGAAAGAATACTATGAGCTTTGAAGGTTACAAATACTTTGAAAAATGATCTTTGAAACATGCAAGTACTTTAAAAGATATTATGACTTTTTTTTGAGAAATATGCAAGTACTTTTGACAAAATAGATTGAGCCTTTTAGGAAAATCTAAGTACTTTTGAAACATATTATTCAATTTTTGACAATCTAAGTACTTTTTAAAAAGTGAATTTTGAGAAGTATAAGTACTTTTGAAAAAGATTAGACTTTGAAAAATATAAGTACTTTTTAAAACAGTATTAGATTTTTTGAGATGTATATGTACGTGACATGGTTCCTTTTCCAGTCTGACACAATCCTAGGAAATCTTGTTGACTACAAGGACATTTTCCTGAGTGTCCCGGAAAATTTTCCAAATTCAAGTAAGTACTATTTCTGAACAGAATTTTGATAGAAAAAACTGATAGTATTTTGAAAATATATGTAAGTACATTTTGAAAAATGTATGAATTTTTGAAGACATAATATTTTACTTGACTTGGTTTATCTTCCAGTCTGAGACAATAATAGGAAACCTTGTTGACTACAAGGATATTTTCCTAAGTGTCCTGGAAAATTTTTCAACCCAAGTGAATATTATTTCAAAAATAATTTCATAAGCCATAAAAATTCTGAAAAATAGAATAATAGTATTTTGAAAAACTTATATTTTCAGCAATATTTTGAAGATATGAAGACATGTTATTAAATAATTCTTTTAATTTGACCTCCCCCTAATCTTGACTCAATCCTGGGAAGCTTGTTGACCACAAGTACTCTTCCTCTAAGTCTTTAGGGTTTAGTTTAGATCAAAAGAATTATCTAATAATTTCAAAATAAATAATTTAAAACTTGTCAGAAGTTTGACTCAGACTCCCCCTAAATCTGACACATCCTAGGAGTCCTTTTAGATCATGAAGTGGACCTTCCTCCGTGTCTTTAGGGTTTATCAATGTCAAATGAACACCACTTTTCAGGAAGATAGATTTTGAAACCACAATTTAGAAAGAAGATCATTTTTAAAGTATAAGCCTTTTTGAAAACATATGTGATAGAAATTAAGGCGCAATTTTCGAAAAGTCTTTTCAAAAGAAATTTAAAAGAGTGAAAATACTCCCCCTGTATTCAACCCCGTTTGACTCTATCTAAGTGCCTTAAGGAACTTTAGTGTTGTCCTAAGAGGCTTATGTCTAATTGTGTGAGTCAAATAATTTTTAAAAGGATATAATATTTTGAAAACATATCATATATAATCAATCAGACAAGTATGAATTCAATGAAAACATTATTATGTTGAAACACTATTTTGAAAAAATATTTTTAAGAAAAATATTCTAACAATTTTGAAAAACAATTTTGAAAAATATTTTTCAATTAATTAGTCCTTAACATCTCACCCATTCTAGATGTCTCAGTACAGCAAGCATGGTTACCTTATGGGTGTATTGTGAGATGCTTCAATCATTTTCTTTAATTTATTATTAAAACTAAGATTTAATTGAAACATGTGTTAGATTCAAATCTAGCAATAGTAAAGTGAATTTGATTTTATGTAATTGGCTTCTAGGTTTTGGCGAGGCACTAGGCCTTCTTTGGCCGTAGCCTTATTGGATCATCAACCCTTTCCTTGACAAAGCCTTTTATAGAAAATTCATCTTCGAATTACTTCATCAAAAATTTTGGTCTAACTAGTTTAGATTTTGGATCGGTAGCTTCGGCTAGTTCCACCAAAAAGGCTTCCCTAATGTACTATCTGTTAGTGATATGAGAGAAGTGTCCTAAGGCAATTGCCTTATGATTGTAAACATTTATTTTAATAAATGATAATTCACTATTTGACTATACATGTTTGTGTATTTGATTGGGATCTTAAACTCATCTACTGAATGTCCGCAATACAATTCACAGCATAAGAGAATTTGTGATGGGATCACAACTAGTGATTATCTCTACGTGTGCAATTGTGAAGTATTGAAAATATCCCTAGTCGATGAATTGATAAAAACGGACACTATCAATTCTGTTGAGACTAGCATGGGTTATTCTCTAATCAGCTGATTCTCACTGGCTGGTGACATTGGGATGTCCGGAGATAAACATGGATGCTAGTTAAGGGAACTAGTTCATTGGAGTGACTAGCTGTAAAACTTCATATGGTAATCTATATAGATATGTCAATGAAGTTCTTACTGCAGCTTAAGTGCGATGGTCCTTTGACTTGCGGTGTTCAAGTCATCTTGGTCATGGAGACTTATACTTTAACATCTTAAGCAAGCATCTCCAAGGAGGTGTGGACCCAGGATGATTGGGTATAAGCCGAAGTGCCCGAAGATGTTTGAACAGCCTACAAAGGATTCACCACTCCTTGCGAGGAGATGTATACCCAGGCCTATCGTCGGATTGTTACTCAAAGCCTCTGGCCAGAGCATGTCATGTTTAGAGTGCGAGTCTCTTAAATACATGAGAGTAATTAGAAATCTAAAGGATGAGAAAGACACTACTTGGGCTAGGTGTGACGTAGTCATCCTAGTGGGGACTGACACAAACAGACCATGTCCTGAACCAAGTGGGTATAAGATGGTGAAGGGAATGGGACACGATTTATTAGAGCTGCTGAAGGGTTTCAGAATAATTTCTGAGGTCAACCGTTGATCTTTCGATTAATTGGGGGTCATGATGTACTACTAGGTGCCACTCATGATCGTTCTATAATTAGTTGATTATAGACGGCCAATATAAATCGAAAGCCTATTTAGTCACACGCACTACGAGTAATCCGAGGGATTTAAAACGAGTTGAAAATTAGATTTTTCGATCAAGAGAAATAAGTCGAATCTGAATTTATCAGAGGCACAATGGAAGCTAAAAATGGCTAAGTCTTTTGAAGGCTTATTGGGCGAATTAAATGAGTTTAATTCGCGATGGGATCGGCTTGGTTTGGTCGGCCAAAGAGGGTGTCCACTCTCTGTAGGACCGGTGCCGTCGATAGAGGGGGGGGTGAATGTCGATCGTGAAAATTATTCGCGGAAACTTCGTAGAAAACTTTTAGTTCGTTCAGGGTTAGTAGCAGCGGAAAACAAACAGAACGAATAAAACAATAATACAAGGACACAGCGGGATTATTTACTTGGTTCCCGACCCCCCAGGGTCAGTACGTCCAAGGCCTATGTACTTGGCGTGAGTCCACTATTGGTCTCCTTTCCGGAATTTCCGGAGGCGGAGAAACCCGACTTACAGTGCGATATTACAATCAAAATATAATGAAATTTAAGTGCGGTAATTAACAAAATGCAAACCAACAAAAATCTGAAACTCGGCCGATCTGGACCTCCGAAGTGCCGCGCACTTCCTCCTGGAGCCTCCCTGTCGTAGAGCCTCGTTTCTAGTGCATTGCAGTCGGTCAGAATGATCAGAACAGTACTTGGAAGTCGTGTCTGAAGCAGAGGGGTCGAGACCCCTTATAAAGGCCTCCTGGGGGCGCCCTGGACGCTGGGGGCGCCCGGAAGACTCGGTCAAACCTTATCCTTGCGCCTACCTCGCCGCAGGTGATAAGAACTTTGACCAGGGCGCCCCGGATACTCCGGGCGCCCCCGTGAGTGCTTATCCTATGTTCTGGCTTCGAAATAGCAAAACAGCTACTAATCAGGGCGCCCCGGACGCTCCGGGCGCCCCGGATGACACCTGTCACCCTGCTTTACGAAAACTTCCACTTTAGTACTACCTGGGGGCGCCCCCCTTGCTGGGGGCGCCCCCCTTGCTGGGGGCGCCCTGGTTGCATTGGGGCGCCCCCAACACTGGGGGCGCCCCCAACACTGGGGCAGCACCCTGCATTAACACTGCGAGGCTTGCTTTGTCTCCGGTTCTTGTTACCTGCAAGATACACAAACACAAAGCATATATGCATATAATATTAAGCTTTAAGGACTTGGTTCGGACTTCGGATTTGCACGAAACCCTAGGTCGAACCGGCACGAGTTCCTATCCCCGAGAACTCGCCCTTCACCTACTCCTTTCAGGAGACGGTTGCCACCCAGCCCTTCGGGTGGACTTTTGCTTAGCTTCCTATACTTCCGGACCTCGAGACGCCCAAACCCTGACCCGTCTCTACTCCTGCCCTTAGTCATCGCTCAGCTAAGTTGCTTAGTCCCTCGAACCAAGACTTCATACCCTAGCAGTCCTTCGCCAGGTGCCTAGCAGCCCTTCGCTAGGTCTTTATTACCAAGCGGTCCTTCGGCTGGTGCCTAGCAATCCTTCGCTAGGTTTTCTATGCCTAGCATCCCTTTGCTAGGTGCCTAGCAGCCCTTCGCTAGGTCTTCTATGCCTAGTAGTCCTTCACTAGGTGCCTAGCAGCCCTTCGCTAGGTCTTAGGGTTACGATACCTAGCAGCCCTTCGCTAGGTGCCTAGCAGCCCTTCGCTAGGTCTTAAGGTTTCGATACCTAGCAACCCTTCGCTAGGTGCCCAGCAGCCCTTCGCTGGGACTTAGGGTTTCGATGCCTAGATCAACTAGGACTTTTCTTCAGCTAAGATTACTTCACTTTTGCTCCCCTTTGTCTATTCATTGTATCACTGACTTAAGTGAATTGTCAAACATTAAAACACTTAAAGAGGAACATCATTGATGCAACTTGCACCAACAATCTCCCCCTTTTTGATGTTTGACAATAACTTAAGTTAGATTGGTTTAAGGGGCTAACTTACTGTCCTTGGGGTAAAAATGAAAAAAATATAGGTTTTGAAACTACATTTTTGATCTTCGGGAAAATTTTCTAACTTAAGCACACATCTCTCCCCCTTTGTCATACATCAAAAAAATAAAATACTTGCACCAACATTAAAAGCCTTTGGTTCTTTTTGAAAATACTTAGTGCAAAATTTTTGAAAGCATTGTATTTGGAATAATATATTGCAAAAATTATGTAATTTTTGAAAAATATAAGTACCTTTAAAAATATATTGAATTTTTGAATAATTAAGTACTTTTGGAAAATGCATAACTTTTGAAAAAATATTATTTTGGAAAATATAAATGTTATGCCTATTGTAACGCCCCAAAATTTCCATTTTTAGTTCTTAAAGTCCTTAGAATTATTTAAAAATGGTTTAGAAATATTCTAGATATTTTTAGGAATTTTTAGAATATTTTTATGGAATTTTTCGAGTCCGTTTGGTATTTTTGGAAAAAGAAAAAGAAAAAGAAAAAAAAAATGGAAAAAAAACCAATTAAAGGGGCAGCTGGGGGATTGAACCCGCGACCACAGGGAGCAAGGGAAGCCAACGAACCAGCTGGGCTAGGGTATCAAGCACAGAAAAGAGAGGAGAGAAATAATGTTGTAGTGTAGTTAAGCCTTTTCATTAAGAGGTATATTAAGCCGCTTAAGTCGCGTTGGAAAGGGGAGGCTAGGGTTGTGGTCGGCGCGTGAACAGGGAAGAGAGGCGAGGAGAGGAGGCGAATTCGAGGGTTCTTCTTCTTCTCCTTCTTCTTCACCTTCCCCCTTGAGTAGAGAAGACCTAGGATTGCTTCCTAGGGCTAAAGGTGGAAGCTTTTCACAAGAAGGAGGGGAAAAGATTTTGTTAGGGAGTTTTCTCCCTGTTTTTGTGAGTTTTCTTCAAGACCGATGTAAGTAAATCGCTCACCTGCAATAGGAGTAGTTTCGTTTCGAAATTCTCATTGTAGAACCCGAGTTTTCGAAAAGTAGAAGCATGGTTAAGAGAGTTTTGCTATTCTATGTTTTAGCTATTAAAGTTGCATGTTTTATCATGTTAGAAATTCAATTTGTTTGTATTGAATGTATGTAGGCCAAGCATGATGAGTATTCATACTTATGAAAAGACCTAAAAGTGAATTTGAGTTAAGGAGCACACAAGGTGCTCGATGGAATGTTAAAGTGAGAAAAGTAAAGGTTTTGAGCATGAAAATATATGCAAAAATAAGTAAAGTGATAAGTTTAAGTATGGTAAGTAAGAAAAGTATTTTACTTTGAGAAAGAGACATGTACCGGGCAAATGTAAGGCCCATCGAAAGTTAGAAAGTAAAGTTCTAATAGGGTGCGGTGGCTAGCTACCTCGCAACCTATTAGAAAAGCGCGCAATTGGTACGCCGATACCATGGTACAATGTCAAGGCCTAAAGAGAAAGTTGATTACTATTTTCAAGTATATAAGTATGATCAAGTAGTTTCTTTCTTTTTGAGAAAATGTTTAATTATTATATGTGTACCTTGATACAATGCAAGCATGATAAAGTAGTTCAAGTAGTAAGTATGGTTAGTTGTGTACATTGATACATTAACAAGCATGATAAAGTAGTTCAAGTAGTAAGCATGGTTAGTTGTGTACATTGATACATTAACAAGCATGATAAAGTGTTTCAAGTTGTAAGCATGTTTAGTTGTAAGTTTTGAAGTAAGTAAAGTTTTAAATCATTCTTTGAAATGAGCATGTTTAGTATTGACATCATGATTTTGTGAGTAGGGATTTACTTACTAAGCATTGTGCTTATTAGTTACATTTTCCTTCTATTGCAGATAAAGGAAAAGAGAAAGTGTAAGTTGGGAGGCGACAGGACTTGCATTGGTGTTCAGTGGCGGCGGAACCGTGGAAGAGATCTTTGGGAATAAGTATTATAGAAACATTTGGTTATGGTTTTGGGTCATAGAAAGTGATCAGTGTGTTTAAACTATGCCTAGAGACAAAGTTTGGTACAAACTTTAGTATATTTATGCAAGTGTTTTGTTAGTTTTGTTAAACTCCGCAAAGTTTCAATTTCAAGTTGTGGTATTGGTTTTGAGTGGCTAATATGCTTAATAACTAGGGTAGAATATAGATTTGAAGTTATATTCTAATGTGAAGTGATAGTATGTGATTTGTG
>JAGFNQ010005687.1:68506-157630 GCA_024364735.1 Boesenbergia rotunda
AAGAAATTCAATCGACTAGCTCGCTTGTGCCCAGAGCTAGTTAGTACTGAGAAGGAGAGAGTTAGGCTGATGCTCAAGATGCTGAGGCCCCAGATAGCTTTGAACGTGGCCGGCAGTGGTAACAGACCACAAACTTCAGAGGAGTTAGTAAGTAGTGCTTTGATCACTGAGCACTACTTAAACAGTATAAGGGTTACACGGGCGCAACAACAACAGACCTCAGCTCAGAAGTCCCAAGGGAGTACACAGAATCAACAGAACTGGAAAGGGAATTCAAGCAAGAGAAAGCAGGGGACCAGAAGACTTCTGAGGGAAATAAAGGAGGCACCTCAAGCAAGCAGCCTAAGTATCCTCCTTGCCCAAAGTGTGGAAAGACACATCCTGGAGCGTGTCGTCAGGGCATGAGTGGATGCCATATATGTGGAGCAGAGGGACACATGATGAAGGCTTGCCCTAACAAGTCAAGTGTTGGAGCTTGCTATATATGTGGAGTAGTAGGGCACATGGCCAAGGCTTGTCCTAAAGCAAAGCAACCTCCACCACAGTTTCTTCAGTACGGAGGTGGACCTGCTCAGCTGCACCAGATGCAGCCAGTAATGGAGGGACCTTATTACAGCCAGATGAGGATGGAAGCCCCACCAGCCACAACCAACGCCAGGATTTTCTCCATCAACAAGGAAGATGTGGCAAATGCTCCTACTGTGGTCACAGGTCGAATATTCATCTCATCTCAGTATGCTATTGTGTTATTCGATACTGGGGCAACCCATTCTTTTGTATCTATACTATTCTCTAAAAAGCTAGGGATCCCACCAGAGAGTTTAAGTCAGGAGTTTCTAATAACTCTACCATCAGGAGAAGTTATGGCCTCTACCCAGAGGCTAAGGGTAGTACAAATCTGGATTTCCAACCGAGAGCTCTATAGTGACTTGGTAATCCTTGAGATGAAGGATTACGATGTCATTTTAGGAATGGATTTCTTGAGCAAGTACAGTGCTTCTATAGACTGCCGCAAGAGAAAGGTCAAGTTTACACCAGAAGCAGAACCTTCATTTGAATTTATTGGAGACCCGAAGAGAAAGACAAAAAGGTTCTTATCTACCTTACAAGCTCAGAGGATGTTAGAAAAGGGATGTTCTGGTTTTCTAGCTCATATAGTGGATGCAAGTCAAAGGGAAGAATTAAAGAAAGAAGATGTGAGAGTAGTCTGTGACTATCCTGAAGTGTTTCCTGAAGAGTTACCAGGACTCCCTCCAATCGGGAAATTGAGTTTGAAATTGAGTTGGCCCCAGGAACCAACCCAATTTCGAAAGCACCTTATCGCATGGCGCCAGCAGAACTGAAAGAATTGCAAGAACAATTGCAAGAGCTGCTTGACAAGGGTTTCATCCGCCCTAGTCATTCACCTTGGGGAGCTCCTGTACTGTTCGTCAAGAAGAAAGATGGATCTATGCGAATGTGCATAGATTATCGAGCTTGAATAAAGTAACCATCAAGAACAGATATCCTTTGCCAAGGATAGATGATTTATTTGATCAGCTGAAGGGAGCTACAGTGTTCTCCAAGATAGATCTGCGATCAGGTTACCATCAGCTCAGAGTGAAGGAGAGTGATGTGCCAAGGACTGCTTTCAGTACAAGATATGGGCACTATGAGTTTGTGGTCATGCCCTTTGGAGTGACAAACGCCCCTGCGACGTTTATGGATTATGAATAGAGTATTCAAGGATTTTCTGGAAAGTTGTATTGTCTTTATTGATGAATCCTAGTGTATTCAAGACTCAGCAAGAACATGAAGAACACCTGAAGATAGTGTTGCAAACCTTACACCAAAAGGAGTTGTACGCCAAATTCTCAAAGTGTGAGTTTTGGCTTGATCAGGTGGCCTTCCTAGGCCACATTATTTCCAAGGAAGGTATTATGGTAGACCCAGCCAAGATTGAAGCAGTAGTAACTGGAGTCAACCAAAGAATGCTAGTGAGATCAGAAGTTTTCTGGGTTTGGCAGGGTACTACAGAAGGTTTGTGGAGGACTTTTCAAGATAGCTTCACCACTTACAGCCCTTACCAGAAAGAATAAGAAGTATGAGTGGACTGAAGACTGTGAGCAGAGTTTTCTTGAGTTGAAGAAGAGACTGACAAGCGCTCCTATTCTTACAGTACCCGAAGGTGATAAGAGCTTTGATATATACAGTGATGCATCAAAGCTAGGACTTGGAGCAGTCCTTATGCAAGAAGGAGAGTCATAGCTTATGCTTCCAGGCAACTCAAGGACTATGAAAAGAATTACCCCACTCATGATCTGGAGTTGGCAGCTGTAGTCTTTGCTCTAAAGATATGGAGGCATTACTTGTATGGAGTGCAGTGTAAGATTTATACAGATCACCAGAGTCTGAAATATTTCTTCACTCAGAAAGACCTCAATATGAGACAGCGAAGGTGGCTCGAGTTAGTGAAGGACTATGACTGTGAGATTCTTTACCACCCTGGTAAGGCAAATAGAGTAGCAGATGCACTGAGTAGAAAGACTTGTGCCACTTTGATGTCCTTATCATCATTGGCACCACCATTACAGAAGGAGATAGTAGATTATGGAGTGGAGATTATTGAGGGACAGCTAGCCCTATTGACACTAGAGTCAACTTTGCTTGAAGAGATACAGAAAGAGCAAGCTGAGGATTCTGATATCCAAAGGATCAAGCAAGAGGTGCAAGAGAAGAGAGTAAAGAGTTTAGAGTATCTGACAGTGGGATACTCTACTATGGTGACCGTTTATGTGTCCCCAATCATGAAGAGCTGAGAAAGAAGATTCTTGAAGAAGCCCATGGAACCCCTACTCAATGCATCCTGGTTCCACTAAGATGTACCAGGATTTGAAAGGAAGATTTTGGTGGTCGGGATGAAGAGAGACATAGCTAAGTATGTCAGCACCTGCCTGACATGTCAGAGAGTTAAAGCAGAACACCAGAGACCAGGAGGTGTCCTACAGCCCATTCAGATTCCAGAGTGGAAATGGGAAGACATAGCCATGGATTTCATAGTTGGTCTACCAAAGACAACTAATGGCTATGATGCTATTTGGGTGATAGTAGACAGATTGACCAAGTCCGCCCACTTTTTGGCGATCAGAGTATCTTACTCAATTGAGAAGTTAGCTCAGTTATACGTACAGGAAGTGATCCGACTACATGGAGTTCCGAAGACCATTATCTCAGATAGGGATGGTCGTTTCACTTCACACTTTTGGGAGTGTGTACAGACAGCGCTAGGCACCAAACTGAAGTTTAGCACAGCTTTCCATCCCCAACTGATGGACAGACAGAGAGAGTGAATCAGATTCTAGAGGATATGCTCAGAGCTTGTGCATTGGACTTCAAGGGCAGTTGGTGCAAGTATTTATGTTTAGCTGAGTTTGCCTACAACAACAGTTACCAAGCCACTATTGGTATGGCACCCTATGAAGCTCTTTATGGGAGGAAGTGTAGATCTCCCCTCTGTTGGTATGAGAGTAGTGAGAAGAAAGAAATGGGATCTCAGACTGATCTTATAGAGGATACCACAGAAGCAATCAGGAGCATCCGCCAGAGGATAGAGACTGCTCAGAGTAGGCAGAAGAGTTATGCAGATGTACGTCGTAGGCCGTTAGAGTTTGAAGTTGGGGATACAGTTTTCCTCAAAGTAGCACCTATGAAGGGAGTGATGAGATTTGGTAAGAAAGGCAAGTTAAGTCCTCGATACGTAGGACCTTACCCAGTGATAAAGAGAGTTGGTAAAGTAGCTTATGAGTTGGAGCTACCCTCAGAAATGTCAGCAATACACAATGTGTTTCATGTCTCAATGCTAAAGAAGCATATCCCAGATGCCAACCAAGTGATTGAGCCACAGATGGTACAAGTGCAAGAAGATCTCAGTTATGAGAGTCGACCTATTCAGATAATAGATCGAGCAGATAAGAAGCTGAGGAACAAAGTGGTACCACTAGTAAAAGTTTTATGGCTGAATCAGAAGTATGAAGAGGCAACTTGGGAATCAGAAGAGAGCATGAGGCAAAGGTATCCAGAGCTGTTCTAAGTTCGAGGATGAACTTTTTATAAGGTAGGGAGGATTGTAACGCCCCAAAATTTTCATTTTTAGTTCTTAAAGTCCTTAGAATTATTTAAAAATGGTTTAGAAATATTCTAGATATTTTTAGGAATTTTTAGAATATTTTTATGGAATTTTCCGAGTCCGTTTGGTATTTTAGAAAAAGGAGAAAGAAATAAAAAAAAAATGGAAAAAACATTAAGGGCAGCGGGTGGCTTGAACCCGCGACCACAGCGAGGAAGGGAAGCCAACGAACCAGCTGGGCTAGGGTATCAAGCACAGAAAAGGAAGGAGAGATATAATGTTATAGAGTAGTTAAGCCTTTTCATTAAGAGGTATATTAAGCCCCTTAAGTCGCGTGAAACCCTGGAGAAGCCATAGCCGCGCGCGTGAACAGAGAAGAGAGGCGAGGAAGAGGCGAATTCAAGGGTTCTTCTTCTTTTTCTTCTTCTTCTTCACCTTTCCCCTTGAGTAGAGAAGACCTAGGGTTGTTTCCTAGGGCTAAAGGTGGAAGCTTTTCAAAGGAAGGAGGGGAAAGGATTTGGTAGGGAGTTTTCTCCCTGTTTTTGTGAGTTTTCTTCAAGACCGATGTAAGTAAATCACTCACCTGCAATAGGAGTAGTTTTCATTACGAAATTCTTGCTATAAAGCCATGATTTCGAAAAAGTAGAAGCACGTTTTGAGAAACCTTGCTAATTGCATGTTTAGATTGTTAAAGTTGCATGTTTTCTTATGTTAGAAATCCAATTAAATGGTATTGAATGTAAGTAGGCCAAGCATGATAAGTTTTAATATGAGAAAGGACCCAAAAGTGAAGTTTTGGGTTAAGGGCACATAGTGTGCTTGATGGAAAGTTTAATGTAAGGAAGGTTAAGTTCTTTTAATGCAAAAGAAAAGTTAGTTGATAAGTATGAATAAGTATAGTAAGAAAAGTATTTTACTTTTGTAAAGAGACATGTACCGGGCAAATGTAAGGCCCACAGAAATTAATAGAAAGTTCTAATAGGATGCGGTGGCTAGCTACCTCGCAACCTATTAGAAAAGCGCGCAGTTGGTACACTGATACCATGGTACAATGTCAAGGCCTAAGAGAAAGTTGATTATTTATTTTCAAGTATATAAGTATGATCAAGTAGTTTCTTTTTTTGAGAAAGTGTTTAATTATTATATGTGTACCTTGATACAATGCAAGTATGATAAAGTAGTTCAAGTAGTAAGCATGGTTAGTTGTGTACTTTGATACAATAACAAGCATGATAAAGTATTTCAAGTTGTAAGCATGTTTAGTTGTAAGTTTTGAAGTAAGTAAAGTTTTAAATCATTCTTCGAAATGAGCATGTTTAGTATTGACATCATGATTTTGTGAGTAGGGATTTACTTACTAAGCATTGTGCTTATTAGTTGCATTTTCCTTCTATTGCAGATAAAGGAAAAGAGAAAGCGTAAGTTGGGAGGCGACAGGACTTGCATTGATGTTCAGTGGAGGTGGAACCGGGGTAAAAGATCCGTTGGGTTGAGTATGAGTAGAGTTTGGTATTTAGAAACATTTAGTTTTATGTTTTGAATAGTAAAGAGTGAACTAATGTGTTTAATTTCCGCATAGAGTAAGAAGTTGATACAACTTGAAGATGTTTACTTATGTTTTTCCATATGCTTGGTTAGTTTGGTTAAGTTCCGTATTAGTTTCAATTTCAAGAGTTTGGATTGGTTTTGAGTTGCCAATGTGCCAAATAAACTAGTATATATGATAGATTTGAAGTTATATCTTAATGCGAAGTGATAGTATGTGATTTGTGGATGTTTGAAAGGGATTTTCAGGTCTGAAATTTGCAGTTTCAGGCGTGCCAGTCGACTGGCTCAGATACCAGTCGACTGCTATATCGAACAGAACCTTCTGTTCGATATGGCAGTCGACTGACCATATACCAGTCGACTGACACCAGTCGACTGATATAATAGCAGTCGACTGGTACCAGTAAAGAAAAACTGTGTAGAGCAGCTGGTTAGTGCTTTAGTGTTACAACTAAGAGGTCTAGGGGTCAAATCCTGGCAAAGCAAATAAAATGAAAGTTGTTTTGTTTTTTTTTGAAAAAAAAAGAAGGAAGAAAAAAAAAATTCAGAGCAAGTTAAGGGGACTCAAGTAGGTGTAACCTAAGGCTAAGGATAAGGTAAAGTTAAGGTTAAGCAAATGTGACGTCCGTTTTAAGGAAGTTAAGAGAAGTCAGGTCGTTACAAATATAGTATTTCTGAAACTTTTAATAATTTTTTTTTTCAAATTTAAAGTAATAAGAAGAAGAGGTACATAAATTTCTTTTGATTATGACTCCCCCTAAGCCTGACACAATCTTAGGAATCCTTGTAGATCATAAGGAAAATTTCTTATGTGTATTTAGAGTTTATCCAGATCAAAAGAGTAATTAAAGCATTTTTGAAAGATATAATCAAAAGTGAAGAAGTATTTTTAAAGCTTTTTTAAACTTCCTTTTGAAAAATATAATAACTTTTGAAGATGTATTTTTTGAAAAATATTTTGAAAGACATAATAAATTTTGGAAACCCATTTTTTCAAGAGCACTTTGAAAGGAGCAAATCATTTTGAAGTAATTTTTGAAAGATTATATTTTAAAAAAAATGATAAGCAATGACTCCCCCTAGACTTGACATTCTATGGATACCCTTGTTAACTACAAGAACCTCTACATAAGTGTCTTAAGGGACTTTAGTGTTAACCTAGAGGATTTGTGTCCAGGTGCAGGTCAAACAACTTTCAAAGATATATAATTTTTGAAATGTATTTATAGGTACACACAATCAAGCATGAAATTTATTAAAACATTATTATGTTTAATCATTATTTTGAAAATAGTTTTTAAGAAAATATTTTAAGTATTTTGAAAATATTTTAAAAATATTTGTCAATTGATTAGTCCTTATCATCTCACCCATTCTGAATGTCGTAGTACAAACAGGTATGATTGCCTTATGGGTGTTTGTGAGATGCTTGATTAATTTTTCTCAATTTTATTTTATAGATTGTTTGACCTTGAGTTAAATTCAAGTTTAACAATCAGTAACTTAAAAGTAAATTTCAATAATTGACTTCCAGGTCTTGGTGAGGCACAAGTGCCTTCTTTGGCCAAAGCCTTATTGGATCAACAACCCATTCCTTAGACAAAGTCTTTTAAAGAAATAATACTTTTAATTTACTCTTTGAGAAACTCTGGTCTAACTAGTCTAGGAAGTGGCGAGGTAGCTTCGGCTAGTTCCACTTAGCTAGGTAGATCAAGTGGGATACTCCTTACCCTTCCTGACTTCCTAGACCAAGCTTCCCTAACGTACTATCATCTTACCCCACCCTGGTACTATGTTAGGCAAGTGTGAAACTATCTTTTTCCTATCTAGCCATTCTAAGTTAAGCACAAAAGTAAGCAAACATGAATGACATGACAAATATATATGAGAAACATAAACAGATGCATGAGTATGACAGTTATGCATATATCAATCATGTCAAATCATTTTAATTAGATTTCTAATAAAGTATTAAATTCTCGATTTGATACAAAACGTGTGAACTCGCAAATATGTCAACCCACTTTGACATATTTATTATAATTAAGTTGAATGTTTTAGTTGGGTAGGATTTTATTTAGATTTATAACTATAGGTAATTAATTTGAATTTAGTTTGTGGATTTTGTATAAATTTTGAATTTTGAATTAAGGATTGAGTTTGTTATTAAAGTTGAAATGTTAATAATTAATTAAGAATTAAGTTTTTAAATTAAGTAAGATTTAAGTTGATAAGAATTAAATTAAGATTAAAGTTGTTAAGAATTAATTAAGAGTTAAGTTGTTAAGAATTAATTAAGATTTAAGTTGTTAAGAATTAAATTAAGATTTAAGTTGTTAAGAATTAAATTAAGATTTAAGTTTTTAAGAATTAATTAAGATTTAAGATTTAAGTTGTTAAGAATTAAATTAAGATTTAAGTTGTTAAGAATTAATTAAGTTTTAAGTTGTTAAGAATTAATTAAGAGTTAAGTTGTTAAATTTATGATTAATTTTGGGTCTAATTGCATTATTTCCATTAATTCAAAAATTTCTGAATCAATTATTATTTCTTTTATTTTTACGTTTTTAATTTTATTTAATACTTCTGTTTTATTTGAATTCTTGTAAGCTTTTTTAATTATAGCTTCAATTTTAATAAATTCATTTTCGTCTTCATCTTCATGTTCAGAGTTACATTCAGAATTATTAATTAAAAGTGTATTATTATCTTCAAAATAAGTAGAATAACTTTTAGGATTACTAATTAAAGTTGTAGCATTATATTCAAAGTCAATAGAATTATTAATTAAGGTTTCATAATTATCTTCAAAATTATTAAGATTATATTCAGAATTAATTAAGGGTTGAGCAGTATAATAAGATTATTTTCAGAAATATTAATAAAGGGTTGAGTATTATCATCAGAATTATCAATATTATCTTTAGAAATATTAATAAAGGGTTGAGTATTATCATTAGAATTATCAACATTATCTTCAGGATTATCAAAATTATCTTCATGATAAGTAAAATGAATTTCAGGATAAGTAAAATGGTTTTCAAGATTGTTAATTAAGATGTTAGAATTAATTTCTAAAATTGTGGCATTCATATTGAAAATCAAGGAGTTGATATTCAATATATTATGATTATCTATGTAGGATCGGTGTCGGTCGATAGAGAGGGGGGGGGGTGAATATCGACGCGTAATTTTCTTCGAAAAACTTCATCGTTCATCTTTCTATCAGAGTTAGTACGCAATGGAAATAATAATAAAGAAAAATAAAAAGAACAGTACATGCGGGATTTATTTACTTGTTTCTCGACTCCCCAGGGTCAGTGCGTCCAAGACCTAAGTACTCGGCGTGAGTCCATTAATGGTCTCCTTTTCAGAATTTCCAGAGGCGGAGAATACCCATCTTACAGTTTCAATTACAAGTACAAAAGAATAAAATTAAATACAACTTGTAAACGAAAAAGCAAACCAACGGAAAAGAGAAGATTCGGCCAATCCAAAAGTCCGAAGTGCAGCGAACTTCCTCCTGGAGCCTCCTTGGTCACAGAGCTTCGCCTTGAGCACTTTTTCTTTGCATAGATTGCTTTAGCGGATGTAGAAATTGATGTTCTGAAGTGAGGGGTCAAACCCCTTTATACACTGCGTTCTCGGATGCCTGCCACGTCGCGGTCAAAAATTCATTGCAGCACTAAAATCGGAGCATGGATGAGTCTACCCTTCCCAGGCGCCTAGGAAGCTCCCAGGCGCCTGGGAAAGCTTTTACTGGGCGCCTGATTCAAGTCAGGCGCCTAGGAAGCCTTTTCCCAGGTCGCGATTTTCCTACGTTTGCTTTCCTATCTTGCCTCCAACTCCAGGTACCTGCAAGACAACAAACACAAGACAAAAACACAAATAATCTTAGCCTTAATTTATTGGTTCTGACTTTGGATTTCAACCGAAAACCTAGGTCGAACTGACACCTAATGTTCCCTTTCTTGGGTAACGCGTCCTCACCTACTCCACCCTGGAGAAGTTACCTTTGCCAACCGGGACCTCCGGTTGGACTTTTGGTCAGCCTCCGAGAACCCGAATCTTGAGACGTCCAACCTCGACCTATCTCTACTTCTGTCCGCGATTCCCGCTCGACTAAAGCTTTTGCCAACTGGGACCTCCGGCTGGACTTTTTCTCAGCCTCCAAGAACTCAGATCCTGAGACGTCCGACCTCGACCCATCTCTACTTCTGTCCACAATCCTCGCTCGACTAAGACTCCATTGCCCGATTCCCAACCAGCACTTAGTGCTTAGTCCCCCTGACCAAGACTTCGTGCCCAGCTTCACTCACCAGGACTTAGTTCACCTAACTTCACTCACTAGGACCCAGCTACACTCACCAAGATTTCTTCCACCTAGCTTCACTCACTAGGGCCCAACTTCACTCACTAGGGCCCAGCTACACTCACCAAGATTTCTTCCACCTAGCTTCACTCACTAGGATTTCTTCCACCATAATTACTTCTTTGCTAGTCATCTTAATCTTGACTAGACTTCTTCCAACCTTCAGAAAAGTATACCAAACCTCAAGTTCGGTTCTGTTTAATCCCTTGGTCAAACTGACCAACCCTAGGTTCTATTCACTCTACCAAACATCAGATCCTGTTTGGCTATCCCTTTGTCAACCTGATCAAACCTGGGTTTACCCTACCAAACACAAAGTCCTATTTGGCTTAACCCTTGATCACTTTGACTAAATCTCAATATATTATCACTTATAGTTCTGCAAACATCAGGTCCTGTTTGGCTAACCCTTTGTCAAGCTTGATCAAACCTGGGTTTATCCTACCAAACATCAAGTTCTGTTTGGCTTAACCCATGATCACTTTGACTAACCTTAGTATATTGTCAAACATCGAAACCCTAGAGGATGACTGTTCATCACTGATGCTCTTTGCACCAACAATCTCCCCCATTTTGATGTTTGACAATAATCTTAAGTTAGGTTAGGTCTAAGGGTTTTGGGTTTAACACTTGGGAGAAATTGAAAAAAAAATCTAACTTAAGCCTCTCTCCCCCTTTGTCACACATGAAAAGGAAATAATGGAAAAAAATTGCAACAACAATAAGATTTTCAAAAAAATCTAACTTAAGCCTCTCTCCTCCTTTTAAGATAATCTCTCTCCCACTTTTTGAAAATACATAAGATAATTTTTTAAAAAAAAATGATTTTCAAAACTCTTCCCCCTTTTAAAAAAAAACTAAGTACTTGTTCTAGAAAATATTCTAAAAGGCACTAAGTACTTTATAAAATATTGCACCAACAATATGTGAATATTTTTTTAAAAAAAAGGAATTTGAACTTCCCTAAATTTGACACAATCTTAGAAATCTTGTTGACCACAAGAACATTCATATGTGTCTTAGGGATTTTCCAAAAATGAATATTTTCAATGTATTTAGTTTGAAAAAATGATAACATTCTTGATTTGGTTTCTTTTCCAGTTTGACACAATCCTTGGAAACCTTGTCAACTACAAGGAAAAATTTTCTAAGTGTCATGGAAATTTTTCCAACATCAAAATAAAGATTTGAAGACTTTGAAAGATTTTCAGGATTGTATTTTCAAAAGTATTTTTTTTAAAAAAAGATAGTGGTTGAAAATATAATATTTTTGAAACTTTTAATAGTTCTTTTAATTTAACCTCTCCCTAAATTTGATACAATCCTAGGAAGCTTGTTGACTACAAGTGACCTTCCTCTATGTCATAGGGTTTGATTTAAACGAAAAGAGTTGCATAATAATTTAAAGTAATCAGGGGAAAAATATACATTAATTTCTTTTGACTTGGACTCCCCCTAAATCTGACACAATCTTAGAAATTCTTGTAGATCATAAAGAAAGCTTCCTATGTGTCTTTAGAGTTTATCCAGATCATAAGAACAATTAACGCATATATTAGAAAAATATTTTTGAAAGAATATGATAGAATTTGAAGAAGCATTTTTCAAAAAATATTTTGAAATGCATAATAACTTTTTGAAACACATTTTTCGAAAAGAATTTTGAAAGACATAATAATTTTTAAAAAAGAATTTTGAATGATATAAATTTTTGAAAAGAATAATTATTGAAAAATACTTTTCAAAAGAACAACAAAAAAATAGACTCTCCCTGAATCTGACACCTTCTGACTACCCTTGTTAATTACAAGGAACTCTACCTAAGTGCCTTAAGGGACTCTAGTGTTGACCTAGTAGGTTTGTGTCTAAGTGTAGGTCAAACAACTTTCGAAAAGATATATAATTTTTTTGAAAATGTATTTATAGGTAAGCACCCAATCAAGCATGAAATTCATTAAAACATTATTATGTTTAAACATTATTATGTTTAAACATTATTATGTTTAAACATTGTTATGTTTAAACATTATTTTGAAAATAGATTTTTAAGAAAATATCCTAAAGATTTTGAAAGCATTTTCAAAGGCATTTGTCAATTAATTAGTCCTTAACATCTCACCCATTCTAAGTGTCGCACTATAAACAAACATGGTTGCCTTATGGGTGTTGAGAGATGATTGAATAATTTTCTCAATTTAATTTATAGATTTCTTGACCTTGAGTTAGATTCAGGTTTAACAATTTGTAATTTAAAAGTAGATTTCAATAATTGGCTTCTAGGTTTTGGCGAGACACAGAGGCCTTCTTTGGCCATAGCCTTATTGGATCATCAACCCTTTCCTTAGACAAAACCTTTTAAACAAATAATACTTTTAATTTACTCTTTTGAAAACTTTGGTCTAACTAGTCTAGGATGTGATGAAGTAGCTTCGGCTAGTTCCACTTAGCTAGGTTGATCAAGTCGGGTACTCCTTACCTTTCCTGTCTTCCTAGACCAAGCTTCCCTAACGTACTATCATCTCGCCTCACCCTAGTACTATGTTAAGTAAGAATCAACTAATCTTTTTCATATCTATCCATTCTAAATTAAGCAAAAAATAAACATGAATGACATGGTACATATTTAAGAAAAAAATAAGCAGATGCATGGGCATGACAGTTATGCATGTATCAATCAAGTCAAACCATTTTAATTAAATTTCTAATAAAGTATCAAATTCTTGATTTGATACAGACCATGTGAACCCGTGAATATGTCAACTCACTTTGACATATTTATTATTATTAAATTGATTATTCCAGTTGAGTAGAATTTTATTTAATTTCATATCTGAATGTAATTAATTGGAATTTAGTTCATGGATTTTGTTGAATTAAGGATTGAATTTGTTATTAAAGTTGAATTGTTAATTAATCAAGATTTAAGAACTAAGATTTTAAATTGTTAAAATTTAGGTTTTTAAGAGTTATTTGAAATTTAAGTTTTTAAAAATTAATTAAAGTTGTAGAATTAATTAAAGATTAATTAGTTAAGAATTAATTACAATTTAAATTATTATGAATTAATTAAGGTTTAATTATTAAGAATTAATTAAGGTTTAAATTATTACGAATTAATTAGATTTTAAATTATTCAGAATTAATTAGAGTTTAAATTATTAAAAATTGATTAAATTATTAAGAATTAATTATAGTTTAAATTGTTAATATTTTGGGTCTAGTTGCATCATTTCCATTAATTCAAAAATCTCTGATTCATCTATTATTTCTTTTACATTTAAAATTTCAAGTTTGTTTTAATACTTCTGCTTTATTTGAATTTTTGTAAGCCTTATTAAATATAGTTTTAATTTTAATAAATTCATTTTTATTTTCATCTTCATCTTCAGAGTTATATTCAGAAATTGTATCATTATCTTCAAAATAGGTAGAATAATTTTCAGGGTTGCTAATTAAGGTTTGTAACATTATATTCAGAAATGGGTTGAACATTATCTTCCATATTATCTTCAGAAATATTAGAATTATCAACAATAGTTTTATCATTATTCTCAGAATTATCAGAATAAATAGTAATATTGTTAATTAAGATTTTCTCATTATCCTTAGAATTGGTAGAATTATCAGGAAATGTGTTAGAGTTAATTTTAAAAATTATCACATTAATATTAAAGATTAAGGAATTAATATTTGATATTTTAATATTGTCAATATTTGGTAATTTGTCATGCAATACATTAAGCTGGCTATGCAAAAAATCTAATTTAATAGAAAAATTAACAGTGTTATTACCAGGATAATTGTATAACTATACAAGAATTTGATATATATTGCGACAATTAATTTTCTGTACCTTCATTACCTTGGTCAGACATTGGTACTTGTAGTGTCTCTGCTTTTGACATTTGAAACAGCGGATGTGACTCTTGTCCATCCAGACTCCTGGCGCTGGTACCTCCATTGCCGCCGATGGTGACGTTCGAATCTTACGAGTAGGACACTGATTTTTATAGTGTCCTCTCTCCCTGCACTTAAAACTGTTGGGGCAATCGACCCAAGTATGATCTGGAGGGTCATGGGTTTTGATGTGTGTGTCAATATGATTAAGTTAGGGTTTCATTGTGATCTAATATGTGTATGTGAGTGTGCAGGTTAGCAGGATACACATAGACTTGGTTGGATGTCTTCAGGTACGGTGAAGGGTGGCATGGAGGCAAGCAGTGGGCTTGTGTGCGCATCCGAGGGACCATGGACAAAGTAGGGACAATGAGCCGAGGGAAGCGGACTTCGAGGCATACGTGAAGGATGACATGGAGGCAAGCCAAGGGCTTGTGTGCGCATCTGAGGGACGAGGGCCAATGTTGAAGAGGGCTTGAAGGCAACAGGTCGAGGCTGCTGGAGCAAGGACGATGAGCCTAGGGATGCAGACTTCAAGGCATGCATGAAGGATGGCATGGAGGCAAGCCGAGGGCTTGTGTGCGCATCTGAGGGACGAGAGCCGAAGACGAAGAGGGCGCGAAGGCAACAGATCGAGGCTGCTGGATGAGGAGTCAACCAGGTCATGAGGTTCCGAGTGCTGAGGGAATTGTACTCGGGGTGGGCTAAGTTGTGAGGGTTCGAGTGCTGAGAGAAATGTACTCAGGAAGGGTAACCCAAGACTTAGGCAGTGGACCAGTCGACTGGTGTGGGACCAGTCGACTGATAGAATTCACAGAATGATCTGTCGACTGGTCTAGGACCAGTCGACTGATGGTGGCCAGAATTCGAAAGGTCAGGCGGTGATATTCGAATTCAGAGTGGACCAGTCGACTGGTAATGGTCATATTCAACCTCGAGCTCTATTTAAGGGAGCTCGTTTATGGCTGTTTCTTCTTGGCAAAACTTGCTTGGGTAGAGCTTCTTAGTAGCCTATAGTGCTCAGGGATTGTCCAGAAGTTGTGGTGAGGTTTCTCCACCCACAAGGAGCGACAAGAGCTAGCCGAAGGTGCTCTGGGGAATCATCCACTGAAGGATAGGGATTGTCCACCTTACGGACAGCTGTGGAGTAGGAGTTTCATCTCCGAACCACGTAGATCGGTTTGTGTTAGCATTGTTTTAGTTATTATTTAGTATTTCCACTTGCGCATGCTTACGTTGTAGGTAGAAAATCAAACAAAAGCTATTCACCCACCCCCCCTCTAGCTTAACGGTAAGATCCTAACAAGTGGTATCGGAGCAAGGTTCGCTCATCTACGGACTAATCACCGAGAGAGCAAAATGCTAGAGGAGATGGTGATTGAAGAAAAGTTGGGTGATGACATTAATGTTCCACCGCCTTATGATCGCGAGGATTTCAACTATTGGAGGATGCAGACAAAGACATGGTTTGGCATGGATTGGAACAATATGATTGCACTTGAAGATCCATTTGAAGTTCCAAGAGATAAGCACGGGAAGAAGCTTCGGCCAAGATATTGGAATAAGGAGCAACAAGCACAATCAAAGGTAAACGAAATGGTAATCTCAATTTTACTTGATATTTTGCCTAATTATGTAATTAGTGGTGTAGGTAAATATCAAAGTGCACATGAGTTATGGAACAAGGTGATAGCATTCCATGAAAATCCTACACAAGCTCAAATAATAGAAGAGCTAAAGGAAATAAGTTCAATGGCCTAAGAAGAGAAAGAAGAAAGTGAAAATTCATCCATATCATCAAGTGAAGTTGCTCAAGAGAGTGAGAGATCATCCACTTCATCGATGGAGGAAGAAGAGGTCTCCACTTCAAGAATTGAGGGGGAGGAGAGACCCACTTCAATACCGGAGCAAGAAGAAGCCTCAACCTCCACCAAAGCAAGGACAAAAGACCACATCATGTGCTTTGGATGCAACAAAAGAGGACACTACAAGGACAAGTGTCCATTAGGTAAAAAGGAGGTAAACCCTAAACCTGGATCAATTCGATTAAAATCTAACATGGGTTATAGGGAAAAAGAGGGGAAAAAGTACATTAGATGCTTCACATGTGGAGAGCTAGAGCATTATCAGACCAAATGTCCAAGAAAAGGAGAGCTCAAGAAGTTGGAACATTTGAGGAAATGAGAAAAGAAAGAAAGGAAGAAAAGCTCACATCAAGGGGAAGCTACAAGGGTAAGGGAGGTAATCCCTAACTTTAAGAATGTTTCAAATTTCCCTATGTATGCTAGAAATGATAAAAATTGCTTGCCTATGCGTAATTTTGGTTTCAAGTATCATGATAAAAATAAAGTTCCTATTGCATGCCAAAATTCTAAGAAACCCATGGATCATGGTCAATCTAGAAATTTTGGACCTAAGGACCAAGACATTAACCCTAAGAAAGGGAGACACATGCCTAGACAAAGTGGTAGATCTAAGAATGTCCAAAGTGGACATGGGGATACTAAGGAGAAGAATTTAGAAAGGGAAAATCAAGCCTTGAGGGCAAGACTTGATAAATTGGAGAAAATCCTAGATAGGCTCACTAGTGGATCTAGGGGCTTAGGCATGGTGTCTAGAAGGCAAAACCATGACAATGGTAGACTGGGTCTAGGATATAAACCTATTAGATCAAATGCTAAGGAAAAATCATATGCAAGGATGTCATATGATTATAGCAAAGGGAAGACCAAAAATAGCAAGGAAAAGCCATTTAAAGGGAAAAAGAAAAAGTTAACCAAGGACAAGGTGTGGAAAGTTAAGGAAACAAGGGTTGTAAGTCAAGAAGCACCGGAGGTACACCGGTGTGGTCTTGCTTTTGTAGATGAGTCACCTAGGGAGGTGACTAAGGCTAAGAGCTCAAGGGAGAGCTCTAGGAGTCAAGTTGGGATCCATGGGAAATGGATCTCAGGAGGATTTCTCCTAGGGGATTAGATGGACTGTGGAATGTGCCAAAGGGTTTGGAAGACTAGTGTGAGTCTTAATCCCAGGGAGTTGGCACATTAAAAAGGGGGTTTTATGGATGAAAAGATGAAAATGAGACTATATTGCTTAAAAATTGAGTTTCAATGTCTAGAGGCCACATAAATCAATGCTAGGGATGCCTTGAGGTTGAGAATGAGAAGACCTATCAAGAAGAGATCAAAACTAGGACTTTGGGCCAAGGATAATTTGAACAAATTAGATAGGTTTAAATTTTGTGTCAATCTTGGGATTGGGGGTAGATTTATTCAAGAACATATTTTTTCCAAGTAGACATAGGTCCCACAAATCTCTCTACAAAATTTCAGATCTTTTAAAGTTTTATGGAATTAATTATGCATTTATGAAATTAGGACTAAAAAAGCTGAAATTGGGGTATCAGTCAACTGGTTCAGAATTAGTCGACTGGTCTAGTGCAAATTAGAAACTAAGGATTCGAAAATATCAGTCAACTGCCCCTGGGGTAGTCGACTGATCTTTCTGTTCAGTTTCTCAGTCGACTGCCCCTGGGGCAGTCGATTGGTCCGTGGGGGGTTTAAAAACAAAAGCCGCGCGGGGGGGGGGGGGGGTGGCCGAACCTAGGGTTTCAGTGCCACCCCTTGCGAACTCTTGTCCTCCTTGACCTCCCCTCTTGCTCCGAGCCTTCCTAACGCCCTAAGATCCCTTTTCTAGCCTCTCTCTATCTCAGATCTAAGTCTAGGGTTGAAAGAAACTCTCTTCTCGAGTCAATCTTCATCAAACCTCATCATGCAACGTGCGAGAAAACGGTAACGACTTGTATGGTTTATTTTTCACATTTAGTTCATGAGTTTTAACTAACTTGTCTCATTTTGCTTGTTTCCTTGGTTTTCCTTCTTTGTGGGGTGATGTTTGGTACATGCATGGGTAAATTGCATTTTAGAGTTGTCCAAAAAGAGAAGATTGGGTGAGGGTTCATCCCAACAGGGTCATGTAGATCTTGAGGAACCTCGGTTCCGTTCCGAGGAGTGCTGGCGGAGATTTGCAGATAATGAGTTTGTATTAATGAACTGTAGATATCTTAATAGGTCATACTTTCAAGAGAAAACCGTCCACATTGCTGAAATGATCACCTATTTTGGTTTAGAACAGTTAGTTTATTGTCAGCACTATGTTAACCTTGACCTGTGTAAAGAGTTTTATGCCAACCTTACATGCATTAGCCCTGATGATGGGGTGTATGAGTCCATGGTGTTGGTGCCGGAAGCACCATATCGAACCTTGTTTTGATATTGGCAAAGGGTTCAAAGTTAAGTATTATTGGTGATCTAACGATGTTACTCAAGTTGTGCAGGAAAAGTCCTAGGTACACTAGGCACTAAGTCCTGGTTCTAAGAATTGGGCACTAAGTCCTGACCGCAGGTTGGGCAACTAAGTCCTAACATAGAGTTGGGCACTAAGTCCTAGCCGAGGGCTGGGCATCGAAGACCTGGTGAGTAAAGCTGGGCACTAAGTCCTGGCCGAGGGCTGGGCACCGAAGACCTAGTGAGTAAAGCTGGGCACTAAGTCCTGGTCGCGGATTGGTCACGAAGACCTGATGAGTAAAGCGGGGCAAAAGTCCAACCGGAGGAGCCGGTTGGCAAACAGGTTAATTCTCTCGAGAGGAGTAGGTGAGGACGCGTTCCCCGTAGGAGGGAACATTAGGCGTCGGTTCGACCTAGGGATCCATTTGGGAGACCTAAAGTCAGAACCAAGACAACTTAGGTTGTAAATAATGTTTAATATATCATGTATATTTGCTTCATGTGTTTGGAACTAACCCTGGTTGCAGGAAACGAAGGGACTGTGTTTTTGCAGCTCAAGTGCCTCATTGGAAGGAGGCGCCTCACTGGGCTAGGCACCTGTGTGGATATAAGCGCCCCAGTGCAAGGCCAAATCAAGCCATCGAACCAAACTACCACGGAAGCCTTTGGACCAAGTCAAGCTAGGCGCCTGTGTTATCACAGGCGCCCTAGTCAGCTTAGGCGCCTCAATGAAGGGGATAGACGTTGACCAAGCCTGCGGATTAGAGTTCGCGCAGGAGAGGCCACGTGTCAGGCGCCCCCTTCAACACAGGCGCCCCAGCGACCAGTATAAATAGGGGTTCACCCCCAAGGCTTTAGGATAACTTGCAAATCTCGCTCTCAACACTTTCGCTCAAGCGCTACACTCCAACACGCTCCGCACTCGCGATTCAAGCGCCGACGATGACCCGCTGCTCCGAAATTCCATCCACTCCGGTCGTCGGTAAAAGCTTAAATTTCTTAAGTGTTGTAACTTCCTTTTTTTAATTCTATATCAGTACTCCAAATTGTAAACATTCTTCGAATATAGAATTGCCCATCGTAAACGGTCAAGGACCGTGGGCCTTGGTGTAACGCCCGCTTTTTTTTTTTTTCATTAAGCGGCGTTACGTTAACATACTTAGGGCATGTAGACATTCTAATGCAGCGGAAACCTTTAACTTACACCTACATGCACTTACTACCATTCCTAACATCATAACATGGGAACTTAGCATATTAACTTTATACTTAGCATCATATCATGTCATACTTAGTATCATGTCATACTTAGCATCATGTCATAGAGTCACATTCAAGCACATACTAGTAAAGGTAAAGTTCTATCATAAGACGAGCAAACATATTGTTTCTTGGCCAAGTCACTATCACACACATGCTGTAATGCCCTCCTGCTGCTTCCTTACTGTCCCCTTGCGTGATCTGCGGTATAAGGAAATAAGACTATAAGCACACAGGCTTAGTAAGACTCTTTCCTACTCACTAAAACCATCCATCACTTAATCATGAGCATATGAAACATTAACATACTTAGTGTTTTACTTAGAACATAAGCCTTATCATCACTTAGCATACATTCGACATGTCATGGACATAGCTTAATCACATTCGTAGCATGACATAAACATAACCATAAAAACATTCATGGCATGGCATAATACTTGGCATAGACATAAACATCGTAAACATTCATAGCATGACATAATACTTGGCATAGACATAATATAATAAACATAACCTCCCAAACATTCTTAGCATGAACCTAAATAAAATCATGGCGTCCTAACTTAGCACAAACCTAATTAAATCATGGCTTCAAAAAAATTAGCATGGGCATAAATAAAATCATGGCATCCTAACTTAGCATAACATAATTAAATCATGGCATCATAAATTAGTATGGACATAAATAAAATCATGACATCCTAACTTAGCATAACATAATTAAATCATGGCATCCTAAACTAGCATGAACATAAATAATATCATGGCATTCTAACTTAGCATAAACATAATTAAATCATGACATCCTAAACTAGCATGAACATAAATAAAATCATGGCATCCTAACTTAGCATAAACATAATTAAAATCATGACATTCTAACTTAGCATAAACATAATTAAATCATGGCATAAACATACCTTCATAAACTTACATTGCATAATATTCTTATCATAAATATAATGCATAACATGGATGGATGCATGTGGCAATTGCATATATATATAAGGATGCTTAATCTTGAAAAACATGCTTTTAAATACTTTAACATAATCATAACATTCATTGGGCCCTGGCTTGTACCACATTCATTCATCATATGCACGCATCCCTAAGTAAAATACGAGGTAGCTAATCTCGACCTACTAGGGTAAGGACAGCTTCATCGGTAGTCCCGAACCGTAAGGACAACTTCATCGGTAGTCCCGAACCGTGGACAGCTTCATCGGTAGTCCAGAACCGTGGACCTTACTTAGGTCCGGTACAAGCCCATAAAATAAAATAAAATACTTTCACATGCTTCTTCATTCATAATCATTCATAGCATATTCATTCATTCATCATACTTTCATCATACTTAACATCATCGTTATGCCTTGAAGGCATGAACTTTAACTTCATTCATCATTTTCATTCTTAAACATGGCATATGTACACATCATTCATAAAGTATGGCATACATACAATTTATTCATAAACATGGCATACCTACATATCATTCATAAGACATGACATACATACATATTATTCATAGAACATGGCATACATACATATCATTCATAGATCATGGCACATGTCTTAAACATTTATGACCTAATCATATAATTCATGACATATAAACTAATGGTTTGGTTAACATAAAAATTCTTCCATCTTACTTAAACATACCTCTTAGTAACCTATACACAAGCATCTTGGTAGGTTTAACCCAACCCTAGCCCTAGGTTATGTCCTTGGCCGAAAGTCCCCAAGGAACCCTAGGTCCATGAACCTTCACATAACTTCCCAAACAACATCTCATACACATATACTAGGCCATAGGAACCCTTTGATTCCATACTTAAGGCCAACCCTAATCCTTTAGCCCTAATCTTACTCTTGGCCGAAACTTCAAGGCCATGGGGGTATAGAAAAATTTCCATTAAATACCCCAAATCAATTGTTAAATACCAACCATACCTTACCATAGGGCCATTGGGGCCCTTCCTTGAAATAAGTCCTAACTTTCCACCCTAGTAGGGTACTTGGCCGAAACCTATAGGGTCTCTAGGCCATGTGAAGCATTCACATAAACACCCTCCATCTCCCTTATATCATGTTAATACATAAAACACATACTTGAGGTTTTAGACCCAACCCTACCCATGGGGTCTTGTTGTTGGCCGAAACTCTAGGGTATCCTAGGATACCCCAAAAATTCCCAAAAATTATATTTAATCTCTAAACATCATGAGAGAACATTAAACAATATTATCCAGATTTTTAGCATCATCATGGACCCTAAAACATAGTGGCCGAAACCCATAGGGTCTCTAGGGTGCTTGATTTTGTTTCTTTCAACAACAAGTCCCAAAAACCAACCAATAAATCATGCTAAACATAAGGAACTATTATACCACAGGTGAGGGAGTCTTACCTTGGGTTTCTTGATTTTTTTCACCTTGATTATAGAGAATCAAAAGAACTCCTTGGACCTTAAGTCACCTCTAGCCCTTGAAACCTTGGGAAGCCTTTAGATGTTGGAGATGAGACCCTCTTGTGAAGCTTTTCCAAGGGAAAACCCCCTTAGGGTGTTTGGCTAGGATAAGGGAAGGAGGAGGAAGAAAATGCAAAGTGATGGAAGGAAGAGGTAACTCCCAAACCCCCCTCTTTATAACCCATTAAGGAGGTAAATGAAGAGTCTCTCCATGACCCTTCATCTTCTTCTAAGCCTTAACCAATATCCACTTCATTCCCTCATAACAATCCCTTGCTAGGTGAGTTGGTTAGAGCATACATGGTTGTACAAGAGGTCCAAGGTTCAATCCTTGGTAGATGCACAATTTTTTCCCACTTATTTTCTTTTATTTTCCTAGTATTTTCAAAAATCCCTTAAAAATTCCCCCATAATTATGTTAATATTTCTCATTAAAATCCCTTTATATTTATATAAATTTTCACCTAAAATCCACCAATAATTATGGTACTAAAAAGCCCATATAAGGCCCATTAGTGCCCTTTTTCCCAATTTAAATGAGAAAACATGGATTTTCTAGGCCAAAGTTCGCATTAATATTTCTAGGTTTCTTAGAAAATTATCTAGACATGCTTAATATTTTAAGGAAATATTAAGAGAATTTTCTGGGTCGTTACACTTGGAGTAGGAGCCGACCACGACTCCGAACCAAGTAAAACAAACCGTGTTAGCGACTTTGTTTTACTCTTTCCGTTGCGTAATTTCTCTTAATTGTCCGAATATATTCCGATCGATATTCACCCCCCCTCTATTGATTTACTCCGATCCAACAATTTTGAATTCTTATTTTTTCACCATAAGTCAGAATTGACATAACAATCAATTTTTAAAAATTTGTCATAAACTTTTTATTATTTTAATATTTTTTCTCGAAATTCCTGCTACCTTAATTCGAGCAAATTTTTTCCGAACATTGAATTTTTATTTTTCATCATTAATCAGAATTGATAAAGCCAACATTTTCAAAAAATTTGTCATAATTTTTTTATTATTTTATTATTATTTTACCTCAAAATTAGTGCAACACCTTTTGAGCTGTTTTTTTCTCTCTCCCGCACTCCTAATCCAAGACCAAGTCTTGGTATATTTTTGTTATTTCTTTAGTGTACGAGGTTTATATTCAATGGCCGATTAAGAATGGAAAAGTGCCTGTGCACCCATATTCTCTGGCGAAGATTTCAGATCTTGGAAAAGTCTAATGGAATCCCACCTGAAGGCCAATCTGGATTTATGGTTGATAATCCAAGCGGGGTTCACAATCCCCACAGAAGATGGAACATCAATCGCCTGGGATAAATTGGATGAACCAACTCTGAGGAAGATCGAGACTGATGCTAAGGCAATAGTAATCTAACAATGCAGCGTGACCAAAGAAGAATTGAAGCGGGTCGGATCCTTCAACTGTGCCAAAGAGATGTGGGAGAAGCTAATCAACCTACACAAAGAGAGCTCCGATATTGAGATCTTAGAAGGTGCGATGTCCGAATCATCGGAGGAATCGAACGAAGAAGAGAAAGATCAAGTAAGCTATCTTGCACTCTCAGTGCAAGCACAAGCAGCCGAGAGAGATTCTGAACCCGATTTCGAAGCCGAATCCAAACCTGAATCAGAAGATGAGTCTAGATCTGAGATGGCAAGAATCAAGGGGGAGATTCCCAATGAGGAATCAAAAGGTAAAAGTGTAAATTTAAATATTAAAAATCAAATAATTTGTTACACATGCAGGGAGAGAGGGCACTACAAAAGTAAGTGTCCTACTTGTAAGATACGAACGACACCACCGACGGCGACAAAGGAACCAGTTCCAAGAGCACGAAAGGACAAGAGTCGCATCCAATGCTTCAAGTGCTAGGAGTTTGGGCATTACAAAGATGAATGCACAGATATAAGAGCCACAGATCCAGGACAACCTACCAAGATGGGTAACTTTAATTTATATGAAAATCCACTCTTTACAATGAATGCTGATAGTTTACTTAATCACTCTTGATCAAATTTAGATATGGACACATGCCTAAGTAACTTAATTAAAACATGTATATTAATAAATTCAAATTTCAAAATGTTAAGACAAGAAAATGAGACTTTGAAAATTAAAATTGATATACTAGAAAAATTAATTAATAATCTTGCTACCTTAGAAAATCCAGAAATTTTCCCTCATTATGATTTTACTTAATTTTTTTTACTATTCTTAGGGCTAGAAATGGTTAATAAGGACATGACTAGATTGAAATTTGAACAACATAGTATTAGGTGGAGGTGAGATGATAGTACGTTAGGGAAGCCCTTCTAAAAGGATCAAGTGGGGTAAGGCGTATCTTACTTGGTCTGTTTAGTCTGGTGGAACTAGCTGAAGCTACCGATCCAAATCGTAAAATAGTTAGACCAAAATTTTTCAAGAAGTTATTTGAAAATGAACTTTCGGTAAAAGGCTTTGTCAAGGAAAGGGTTGTTGATTCAATAAAGCTACGGCCAAAGAAGGCCTCTGTGCCTTGCTAAGACCTGTAAGCCAATTACTAAAACTCATTTTTTATTTACTATTTGATAAATTTAAATCTAACACAAGCTTCAATCAAATCATAGTCTTGATCTAAAATCAAAGGATAAAATTAATGCATCTCACAAAAAGGATAAGATTACCCTGTTTTGTCACTTAGAAATGAGTGAGATGCTTAGGACCTAAAAGTTACCTGAAAACTATTTAATGTTTGTAAACATTTCTATACAAAGAACTTCTTTTAGATAATCAATTTATTCTTGAAAAATAAGTGTTGCAAAAGTCATCTTGGGTATTACTTAGGATGTTTTTTTAAGAAAAATATCTACAGTCCGGGTTTTGATAGTTATATATTTTTTGGACTTAAGTGTGTTCTGTTTCTCTCTTGGAAATCATTTTAAATATAGAATTTCCTCTTTCCAGTTCTTTATATTAACTTTTTCAAAAGGAGAGAGAGAAAGAAGAATTTGTTTTTCAAACCGTTAAAACCAAATAATTTTCAAAAGTTGTTTTAAACTTAGTTTTTTTTCTTTTTTGAATCTAACCCTAAGACTTAGAGAAGGACTAACTTGTGGTCAAGAAGCCTCCTAGGACTGTGTCAGATTTAGGGGAAGTTCAAATTAAAAGAAGTATTAGAAGTTTAAAAATACTATATTCTCAAATAACACTATCCTTTCAAAAATCACTTTTAAAAAAAGAAATATATACAATATTCTTATTTTCTAAAACATTTTTGTTAATCTCTTCATCCTTTGAACGCCTCTAAAACACTTTACTATGATTAGAAAATCTCTACGATACATAGGAAATTTTCTTGTGGTCAACAAGGTTCCTAGGATTGTGTCAAATTAAGGGAAATTCCAATCAATAAAGTACTTAGATTTTCAAATTTTCTTTCTCAAGTACTTAGAATTTGTTAAAATATTTTCTGTGAAAGAATACTTAGTTTTTTGTTTTGGTGCTTATTATTTAAGTGTAAATATTGTCAAAAATAAGGCTCTTAGAAAACTCTTTCAAAAGTCTCTCTACTTAAGAAATTTTTATTCTCCTTTAAACTTGAGGATTAAGTGGCTAAAAGTTCTGAACATAGACATATTGACCCATGCTTAAACTTAAAATCATTCTTGGAATCAAAATAAGTGGTTAAATGTTCTGAACCTAAACTTATTGATTAAATATTTTAAGATTTTTTGTTGCTTATCATGCATGGACTCAATAAGAATATACACTTGACTCCAATTCTGTTCTTGAGCATCAATTCTTCATTCTTTCAAAATTTTGTTACTTAGAAATTATCATAATTCTTGACATTACATTACTTAGAATTATTTTTCGCTCAAATTTTTATGTTTTCAAAACTCATAGGCTCTGATACACAAATTTTAAATCTTCTTTCAAAACATATTTTTCAAAAGTTCTTTATTGATATATGGCCAAGGGGGAGAGTAGAAAAAGTGAAATTAAAAATTAAATGCTTCCTTAAACTTTTTTCTCCTTTTTCAAAGAAAGTTTATCTCTTAAACTTTTTCCCCCTTTTTCAAAGAAAGTTTATCTTAGAAGCTCTCAAAAATATTTTCACTTTAACCTAAGGTTTTTCTAACTTAGAATCTCCTTTGTGATTCTCAAAAAATTTTGTTTCAAAATATTGTTTCAAACTGAACTTATGAGTATTTTTATACTTAGAACTCTTTTCAAGTATTAAAAAAAACAAAAAAAAACCTTTTGAAAGGTTAATTTTCATGTTTTTTTAAAAGCTTCAAGGGGAAAATTTCAAATCATGAGGGAGCTTTGTGCAATGTTTCAGTTTTGCAATTGGAAATGGTCTAAAACATAAGGAGAAGAGTTTCACATTAAGGGGGAGAGAAAGAAAGAGAGAAAGGAAATTTTTTTAAATATTTAAATTTTTATCTCTTTTTCAAAAAGTAAAGTAAAAATTTCTAAGTACTTCAATATTTTTTGCTAAGTGCTGTTAAAATTTCAAAGTACTGTCAAAATACTTCAAGTGCTTTCAAGTATTTCTAGTGCTTCAAAAATTTCTAAGTATTTCTAGGTGTTTCAAATTTTTTAAGTGCATGTTTTTTTCTAAGTAAAATATTTCCTTAGTAAACAAAATTTATCTGAGCAAAAACTTTTTGAAAATTTTGGCAAATGTTTCTAAGTAAAGTTTTATTTGGTGAAAAACTTGTCTAGAAATTTTTTAAAGATTTTGTTTTTCAAAATACACAAAGTGTTTCCAAGCAAATTTTTCTAAGTGTGCAAAAATTTTTTTTAGTAAAGAAATTTTTTCCCAATTCGCAAAGTTGAAACTTTTTTAAGGGAAATTTGGCTTCAAAATTTTGCCTAAGTAAATTTTTTTAGTAAAATTCTTTTTGCAATGCCTTGTAAGTAAAAGTTTTTTTTTACAAAATTTAGGCTTGCAAAACTTTTCAAAATGGAAAATTGTCTAAGTGTAAAAAGTTTTTGTTGGTGCAAATTCTTTTACTCTATTTTTGAAAAACACTTTGTCAAAAACATGAAGCACTTAGAAGTTTTACAAAAACTGCATATCATTGGAAAAACTCAAAAATCCCTATTAGATATTTTGTTCACCCATGAATATATTTTTGATATATGTCAAAGGGGGAGGAAACGTCAAAGTTAAGTGTTTTTATAACACAATTATTCAAGGTTGCAGGGGAAGTATGAGAAACAAACAAATTTTTACGATTCAAAATTACATTGGTGTTAAACTTTTACCTTCTCTTCTTAAGTGTTTTAATTGTTTCTTAACTTTGAATTGTGGTTTTTACCTTCTCTTCTTAAGTGTTATAATTTTTTTTCTTAACTTTGAATTGTGTTGCCATAAATCAAAAAGGAGGAGATTGTTGGTGCCGGAAGCACCATATCGAACCTTGTTTTGATACTGGCAAAGGGTTCAAAGCTAGGTATTATTGGTGATCTAACGATGTTACTCAAGTTGTGCAGGAAAAGTCCTAGGTACACTAGGCACTAAGTCCTGGTTCTAAGAATTGAGCACTAAGTCATGGCCGCGGGCAGGGCAACTAAGTCCTGACATAGAGTTGGGCACTAAGTCCTGGCCGAGGGCTGGGCACCGAAGACCTGGTGAGTAAAGCTGGGCACTAAGTCCTGGCCGAGGGCTGGGCACCGAAGACCTGGTGAGTAAAGCTGGACACTAAGTCCTGGCCTAGGGCTGGGCACCGAAGACCTGGTGAGTAAAGCTGGGCACTAAGTCCTGGCCGAGGGTTGGGCACCGAAGACCTGGTGAGTAAAGCTGGGAATTAAGTCCTGGTCGCGGACTGGGCACGAAGACCTGGTGAGTAAAGCTGGGCAAAAGTCCAACCGGAGGAGCCAGTTGGCAAACAGGTTAATTCTCCCAAGAGGAGTAGGTGAGGACGCATTCCCCGTAGGAGGGAACATTAGGCGTTGGTTCGACCTAGGGTTCCATTTGGGAGACCCAATGTCAGAACCAAGACAGCTTAGGCTGTAAATAATGTTTAATATATAATGTATATTTGCTTCTTGTGTTTGGAACTAACCCTGGTGACAGGAAACGAAGGGACTATTTTTCTGCAGCTCAGGCACCTCATTGGAAGGAGGCGCCTCACTTGGGCTAGGCGTCTGTCTGGATACAGGCGCCCCAGTGCAAGGCCAAACCAAACCATCGAAGCAAACTGCCATGGAAGCCTTTGGACCAAGTCAAGCTAGGTGCCTGTGTTAACACAAGTGCCCCAGTCAGCTCAGGCACCTCAATGAAGGGGGTAGACGCTGACCAAGCCTGCGGATTAGAGTTCGCTCAGGAGAGGCCACGTGTCAGGTGCTCCCTTTAACACAGGCGTCCCAGCGACCAGTATAAATAGGGGTTCACCCCCAAGGCTTCAGGATAACTTGCAAATCTCGCTCTCAACACTATCGCTCAAGTGCTATGCTCCAACACGCTCTGCACTCATGATTCAAGTGCCGACGATGACCCGCCGCTCTGAAATTCCATCCACTCCGGTCGTCGGTAAAAGCTTAAATTTCTTAAGTGTTGTAACTTCCTTTTTTAATTCTATATCTGTACTCCAAATTGTAAACATTCTTCGAATATAGAATTGCCCATCGTAAATGATCAAGGACCGTGGGCCTTGGAGTAGGAGCCGACCGCGACTCCGAACCAAGTAAAACAAACCGTGTTAGCGACTTTGTTTTACTCTTTTTGCTGCGTAATTTCTCTTAAATGTCCGAAAATTTTCCGATCGATATTCACCCACCCTCTATCGATTTACTCCGATCCAACACATGGTAGCGGGAGTTACCATTCCCTTTACACCTACAGTCTTAGGAACATTTTTAGAGTGTAGGACTTCTAACAATGCATTCACATGTTTTCCAAAAGTTATCGAGCCTTTTGACTTTCCTAATGTGACCCTAGACTAAATCCATTAGCATTATTTTGAAAGACATCGATGTTCTACACAGTGCATTTTTGAAGCTAAGCGCATGACTCCTATTAGCAATGTGTTATACAAAATTGTCTTAGATTGCATTTTACCTATTATTACCAAGGGAAGGTTGAAGATTCGACTGCCTCACTTGGTAATAATGTACGCATTAGAGAGGAGATTAGATATTGACATCACCCTGCATGTCTTTGCATCCATTGTCCATTTTTTACATAGTGTCAATACCAAGATTTACATGCCTTTCGGTCATGTTTTGACCGAATTCTTTGAGTTTAGAGGTATCTGCACTACTAGGGGTTAGGTACATCGTCTGTCCAAGGACTACGACCATATCGGCTCACGACAGCTGTCCTTGGCGGGGATTGAGTGCCAGCAGGGGGTGATGGCCTGGAGACAGCGCTCTGATTCCTCCAGTTCTGATGAGGAGGTCGCACCTGCTACTGCTGCTGGGGTGACATAGGAGGAGTTCCCCATACTACGGGCAGACGTTCATGGACTGAGGGAGGACTTCCACACATTTTAGCAGCACTAGGTTGGTATTGATGGGGCGATTCACGACCTCACAGAGCAGTTCCAAGGGTTCCAACAGCGGCAAGATGAGATGTATGCGATGATGCAGAGCTAGAACCTGATGTATCAGGCCCCTCCTCCTCCAGGCGATGACATGTGATTCAATTGATTTGATGATGAGAGTATTGAGAGTGAACATAGATTGAACTTATTTTATTTATCTCTCAAACACTTATTTTGGCATTGTAATATTTGATAACTTCGGGGCTATGACCCTTGTGACCTTTTTGTGCTTTGGTTTGAGCTTTGTATGAAGCCTTGAATTTATGTTCTCATATTATTTATATGAATTTTCAATTCATGGTTAATGTTACGTATATTGGTTCATTTCCTTGTTATTACCTTAATATGGAATGTTATAAGTTTGTATGGTTATAACAGAGTGTTCATAGATGTATCGTTTATCAAGGGATTAAGATAAAAAGGGGGAGCTTTTATCATAGTTTATGACTTGAGGGTTCATACAAGAAGAAGGGGGAGGTTTGAAAACAATTCTATGATTTAAATGGTATAGAATAGGCTTGGCAAACACATAGAAACAAATGTAGGCTTGAGAGTTGATACAAAATGATACATTTCCAAAGAATTGGAGTTTGTGTCAAAAGTCAAGCATATTTGGTGTTTTTCACAAAATTATATTTTTCAAGGGTAGAATATACCTTAACAAATATGCTTGCAAAGTTTCAAATTTTTCCAAATTTTATGGAATTTTCTAGGGGTTTCTGAATTTGGGCTGAGAAATTTAGAATTGCAGAGTATCAGTGGACTGCCCCCTGGGGCAGTTGACTGATCTTTCTGTGGGATTGCAAAATGAAGTTACCAGTCGACTGATGCTAGATCAGTCAACTAATCCTTCTGATTGTTGATTTCTGAGGGTTTTTTTTCAGAAATAGAGTGGGTTCTTTTTTGACACTAGGGCTAGGATTGCTTGGGGTAATCTTTTTGATGATGTCAAAGGGGGAGAACTTGTGGTGTTAAGTTAGGATTGACTTAACTTGGTGTTGTGGAAAATTGGAAATTATGTGGAAGGCATAGGTTAAGGGGAAGGTTGCCTCTTGTTTTTGCTATGTCTATAATTTTCAAATTGTTGTTGTTGTTTTTGCACCTAACTTAAACATATTGCCACACATCAAAAAGGGGGAGATTGTTGAGACAATCGACCCAAGTATGATCTGGACGGTCATAGGTTTTGATGTGTGTGTCAATATGATTAAGTTAGGGTTTCATTGTGATCTAATATGTGTATGTGAGTGTGCAGGTTTGCAAGATACACATAGACTTGGTTGGATGCCTTCAGGTATGGTGAAGGGTGGCATGGAGGCAAGCTGTGAGCTTGTGTGCGCATTCGAGGGACCATGGACAAAGCAGGGACGATGAGCCAAGGGAAGCGGACTTCAAGGTGTACGTGAAGGATGACATGGAGGCAAGCCAAGGGCTTGTGTGCACATCTGAGGGACGAGGGCCAAAGTCGAAGAGGTCTTGAAGGTAATAGGTTGAGGCTGCTGGAGCAGGGACGATGAGCCGAGGGACACGGACTTCGAGGCATGCGTGAAGGATGGCATGGAGGCAAACCGAGGGCTTGTGTGCTCATCTGAGGGATGGGAGCCGATGACGAAGAGGGTGTGAAGGCAACAGATCGAGGCTGCTGGATGAGGAGTCAACCAGGTCGTGAGGTTCCGAGTGCTGAAGGAATTGTACTAGCGGTGGGCTAAGTCGTGAGGGTTTGAGTGCTGAGAGAAATGTACTCGGGAAGGGTAACCCAAGACTTAGGCAGTGGACTAGTCGACTGGTGTGGGACTAGTCGACTGATAGGGTTCATAGAAAGATCAGTCAACTGGTCTAGGACCAGTCGATTGATGGTGGCCTGAATTCTAATGGTCTGGTGGTTATATTCAAATTCAGAGTGGACCAGTCGACTGGTCCAAGACCAGTCGACTGGTAACGGTCATATTCAGCCTCGAGCTCTATTTAAGGGAGCTCGTTTAGGGTTGTTTATACTTGGCGAAACTTGCTTGGGTACAGTTTGTTAGTAGCCTATAGTGCTCAGGGATTGTCCAGAAGTTGTGGTGAGGTTTCTCCACCCACAAGGAGCGACAAGAACTAGCCGGAGGTGCTCTGGGGAATCATCCACCGAAGGATAGGGATCGTCCACCTTACGGACAGCTGTGGAGTAGGAGTTTCATCTCCAAACCATGTAGATTGGTTTGTGTTAGCATTGTTTTAGTTTTTATTTAGTATTTCCGCTTGCGCATGCTAACGTTGTAGGTAGAAAATCGAACGAAAGCTATTTACCCCCTCTAGCTTAACGGTAAGATCCTAACAAAAACAAATAATATGGAATTTAAAAATCAACATAAAAAAAATTATACCTGTATTCACCCTTGCTCCCCCTCAATTCCTGGTGTTGTTGTCCTTTGTGTGGGATCGGTTAGAAACGATAGAGGGGGGGGGGGGGTGAATATCGTTGGATAAATTTCGGAAATACTAAGAGTAATTGCGCAGCGGAAAAGCAAAAACAATCGCTAACACTTTTGTTTTTACTTGGTTCGGAGTCGCAGTCGGCTCCTACTCCAAGGCCCACGGTCCTTGACTGTTTGCAACGGACAATTCTATATTTTGCAAATGATTACAAGTTGGAGTTCAAATATATAATTAAAAACAATTACAACACTTAATCTAAAATTATACCGACGACCAGAAGATGGAGAGTAGTAGCCGCGGGTCATCGTTGGCGCTTGAATCTTGAGCACGGAGCGTTTCGGAGCGGAGCGCGTAAAGAATGCGTTGGAAAATTGTTGTTCTGAAGCCTAGGGGGTGTACCCCTATTTATACTTGTAACTGGGCCGCCTGTGTTGAAGGGGGCACCTGACACGTGACCCTTGCTGCGTGAAACTCAATCCGCAGACTCGTCCAGCGCTTATCCATCAACCAGGGCGCCTGAGCTAACTGGGGCGCCTGTGTTAACACAGGCGCCTCAATGTCTTATGTGGCAGTTTGCTTCGAGTAGTTTGGAATTGTTGGTGCAGAAAGCACCATATCGAACCTTGTTTTGATATTGGCAAAGGATTCAAAGTTAAGTTTATTGGTGATTTAACATTGTTACTCGAGTGTGCAGGCAAAGTCCTAGCGAAGGGCTGCTAGGCAACTAGCGAAGGGCTGCTAGTCACCAAGTCCTAGCGAAGGGATGCTAGGTAACTAGCGAAGGGCTGCTAGTCACCAAGTCCTAGCGAAGGGCTGCTAGTCACCAAGCCCTAGCGAAGGAATGCTAGGCACCGGGCGAAGGACAGCTCGGCATCCAAGCCCTGACAAAGGACTGTCAGGCAAAAGTCCAACCAAAGGAGCGGTTGGCATCAGGTAAACTCTCCCAAGAGGAGTAGGTGAGGACGCGTTCCCCGTCGAGGGAACAGTAGGCGTCGGTTCGACCTAGGGCTCCATTTTGGAGACCAAAGTCAGAACCAAGACAGCTAAGGCTATATAAATAAATATTTTATTGTTGCATTGTGTTTTGGACTAACCCTGGATGCAGGACCGAAGGAACGTGTGTCTGCAGCTCAGAAAGCCTCAAAGGAGAGAGGTAATGGCTGAGTAGGGCGCCCGGAGTGTCCCGGGCGCCCCCATGGTGCATACAAAACAAATCAAGAAAAGAAGGCTTCGAACAACTGCTGGGTGGGGCGCCCCCGTGCTCCCGGGCGCCCCCGCTGCTCCCGGGCGCCCCCTGCGTCCCGGGCGCCCCCATGCGAATACCTCGATCCAGAAGCCAGCGAAGCCTGATATGTGTTTGACCCGGTCAATCCGGGCGCCCCGTGCGCTCCGGGTGCCCCGGTCAAAGCAGATCCTGAAGATAAGGGGATCAGACGCTGACCGAGGAATTGGCGGATTAAATGCCACGTGGGGGGGGGGGGGGTGGCGCCCCTGACGTCCCGGGCGCCCCCTGGCCCTATATAAAGGGCCCTCGACCAAGGCTTCCAGGTATCAATTCTCTCAACGCCTCAAAGCTCTTCTACGCTCGTGCCTTGCTCCGGAAACACTCCAACTCGAGCTGACGACGTCCCGCTGCCCCGAAAAAGTCAATACACTCCGGATGTCGGTAACGAAAGAGTGCAATTCTTTATTATTATTTTCGTGCACTTATTTTGTAACCAAATTCTGTAACTATTATTGCGCTTCATATAGAATTGCCCAAAGTAAACGGTCAACGACCGTGGGCCTTGGAGTAGGAGTCGACACAGGCTCCGAACCAAGTAAAATCGACTGTGTCTTTGTGTTGTGTTTATTTTTACTTCCGCTGTGCAATTGCTCTTTACGAAATTCCGAACGATTTCCGATATTCACCCCCCCTCTATCGGTTTTCTCGATCCAACAAGTGGTATCAGAGCGGGGAAGCTCAAACTTGGTGCAACCACCAATTTGAGAGTATTTTCGGATTTTTTTAAAATAATTTTTAATTTCTTTTCTTTCTTGTTAATTGAGATTGGTGCAACACCACTCGATCTTTATTTCAAATAAATAATATCTGTAGGTGTATTTAAAACGAACAATTTGAAAATTTGTGAAATGAACAATTTTGAATTTCCTTTTTCAATTTTGAATTTTCATATTTTCACCATAAGTCTGATTTGATAAAACGAACAATTTTTGAAAATTTATCATAATTTTTTTATTATTATTTTAATATTTTTCTCGAAATTCGTGCTACTTTAATTCAAGCAAATTTTTTTTAAACGTTAAATTCTTACTTTTTCATTATTAATCAGAATTGACAAAATCAATATTTTTCAAAAATTTGTCATAACTTATTTTTATTATTTTATTATTATTTCGCCTCGAAATTAGTGCAATATTTTTTTTGGCTATTTCTTCCTTCTCCCGCACTACTAATCCAAGACCAAGTCTTGGTAGACTTTTGTTGTTTCTTTTTGTGTGCAAGAGGTTATTTTTGTAGGATCGATGCACGTGAGAGGGGGGGTGAATCACGTGACTTTTAAAAAATCAGAGTGCTTTAAAAAGCGTGCACAGCGGAAAGAATAAAACACGAACGAAAAACCAATACAAACGACACAGGTAGTTTTACTTCGTTCGGAGCCTTCGGCGACTCCTACTCGAAGGCCCAGGTCCCTCGGACCTTTCCGTTGGGCAATCCACTAAAACTCTCTACCGGTAAACCCCGATAGAGTAGACGAGTACACAAGAATTGAAAGTGTGACAACCCCACACTTTCAAGTAATTAAATGCAATAAAATATATATTAAAAAAATTAAGTTCTTCTTTTTACCGACGTCCGGAGTAGGTCGACTCTTTCGGGGCAGCAGGACGTCGTCGGCTCGAAGTGAAGCGTTTCCGGAGCAAGGCGCGAGCGTAGAAGAACTTTGAAGCGTTGGAAGCAGTGTTGTCCGAAGCATGGGGTCGAGGGCCCTTTATATAGGGCCTGGGGGCGCCCGGGACGTCCGGGGCGCCCCCCACGTGGCCTCTGATCCACAGGGCTCTTGGTCGTATCTGATCCTCTGGATCAGCTTTGACCGGGGCGCCCGGAGCGCTCGGGGCGCCCGGATTGACCGGGTCAAACTCTATCCTTTGGCTTTGCTTGGCTTCGAGGGGTTCGGGTTCGATGTATGCGCATGGGGGCGCCCGGGACGCTGGGGGCGCCCGGGAGCATCGGGGGCGCCCGGGAGCACGGGGGCGCCCCGAATATGAACTGTCGAAGCCACTTTGCATTTGTTGTGTTTGGTGTTCACCTTGGGGGCGCCCGGGACACTCCGGGCGCCCTGGTCAGCAGTTGCCTCACTCCTTTGAGGCACTCTGAGCTGCAGACTCACGTTCCTTCGGTCCTGCATCCAGGGTTAGTCCAAAACACAATAACATAATTAATTATTAGATTTATACAGCCTTAGCTGTCTTGGTTCTGACGTTGGTCTCCAAAATGGAGCCCTAGGTCGAACCGACGCCTGCTGTTCCCTCGATGGGGAACGCGTCCTCACTGGTTCGCTCCTCCAGTGACTTACCTCACTTACCCTTTGTGCAGCTTTACTTGACTTCTTGACCCACCAGGACTTCCTGCCAAGGCTCAAGCACCCTGGTCTTCCTGCCAAGTCTCAACCAACTTGGTCTTCAGCCAGTTGTCAGGTCCCGCGGACCCAACTGGACTTCCCGCCAGGACTCAACCATCCTGGACTTCAGCCTGGTGTCTGGTCCTAAGTCTTTCAACCCTGCACACTTAGTAAAGAGGTTAAACACCAACAACCCTAACTTTAACTACTTTGTCATACATCAAAACCCGAGTTTGACCGTTAGTGCAAACTGCACCAACAATTTTAAATGGCCAACCAAGAGTGGAATAGTGCTCGTCCACCGCTATTCTCCGGCGAGAACTTCAGCTTTTGGAGAAGACAAATGGAGTCCCTTCTGAAGGCCCACATGGACTTATGGCGGATCATCCAAACGGGATTCTCTCTTCCCGTAGAAGATGAGTTATCCATCGAATGGGACAAACTGGATGAACAAACCCTCAACCAAATCGAGACCGATGCAAGGGCAACAGCAATCCTATAATGTGGTCTAACCAAGGAGCAACTCGAACTAGTAGGTCCATTCAGATGTGCCAGAGAAATTTGGGAGAAACTAACCAATCTACACGAACAGAGCTCCGAAATTGAGATATTAGAAGAGTTAGCACCTGACTGCGAACTCGAGCCAGAGTCAGAAGACGAATTGACTAAGACAAAAATGGTAACCAATCTTGAATCCTTTTTTGAATTACAATTAGATAATCAAACAAATACTATAATGGTCGAGGAAGGTATAATTTCTAGTGCAGGGAAAGCTCCAAGAGAACCACCAAAGAAGAAGATTCAACCTGTACCCGAGTCCAACTCAGACTCAGAATTTGACGACAAAGAAGGAGATCAAACCAAACCGGTCCGATCAGCTCGTGATCACTACAAGATACTAAAGACACAAAAAGGAAAGACGGCAAGTATCAAGGGGGAGATTCCCAAACGGGAATCAAAAGGTAAATTTACAGTATTTGAAAATCTAATATTTACCTCAAAGAACGTAATTAATTCATACAAATTAGTTAAGTTTAATATGTCAGAAAATTTAATTCACAACCATGCTGATTTTAATAAACCAGAGTTTTATTTCGATTATGATATAACTTAGATCAATTCTTTTTTTGTTTGCTTTAATTGTATGTTGTTGTTTTTTTTATTTTTATTTTTATTTTCTGCTTAAAATTAGGATTGGTTAGTTTAAGGACTAACCTGATTAATTGAAACTTGAACAACCTAGTATTAGTACAAGGTTTGATGATAGTACGTTAGGGAAGCCTGACTAAGGAATCAAGTAGGGTAAGGAGTACCTTATTTGGTCTTTTTAGTCCGGTGGAACTAGCCGAAGCTACCTCTCCGAATCCTAAGCTAGTTAGACCAGAGCATCTCAAACAATAATTTAAAAATGATATTTCTTTAAAAGGCTTTGTCTAGGAAAGGGTTGTTGATCCAATAAGGCTACGGCCAAAGAAGGCCTCTGTGCCTCGCCAAGACCTGGAAGCCAATTATCGAAACTCACTTTTAAATTATTATTTGTTAAACTCAAATCTAACACAAGCTTCAATTAAATCATAGTGCTAACATAAAATCAAAGATAAAGTTAATGCATCTCACAAAACAGTTAAGGATATCCTGTTTTGTCACTTAGAAATGGGTGAGATGCTTAGGACCTAAAAGTTGATTCCAACCCAACCAAATTCAAATTAATCAAACTCAAATTAAATCAATTAAACTCAATTAAATCTTAATTAAATCAATTAAACTTAATTAAATCAATTAAAATCAATTAAACTTAATTAAATCAATTAAACTCAATTAAATCTTAATTGATTCAATTAAATACAATTAAATCTTAATAATTTCAATTAAATCATAATAATTTCAATTAAATCTTAATTAAATCTTAATTAAGTCAATTAAATTCAATTAAAACTTAATTAAGTCAATTAAATTCAATTAAATCTTAATTAAGTCAATTAAATTCAATCAAATCTTAATTAAGTCAATTAAATTCAATTAGATATTAATTAAATTCAACTTAATTATTGTCAATAATTTATTTTCAAAATTAAAATATTTGTCTCACACAACCCATAAGGTTAACATGCTTGACCACGTAGAACTAGGTGAGACATCTAGGACCTAAAAGCATAAATCAATATCCTTTAAAAAAAAAATATTTTCAAAAGTTATTCAAAATTATCTCTATTTTTTTAAATTAATTCAGTTTGTTGTACCCTATATTTTCATTTCTAACATTTTTTAATATGAAATTTCATGTTAAATATCTCAATAGACTTGTTTTAAATATAATCTAGGACTTGTTTTGTTTTAGTCATTGATTGGTCAAACTTGGTCAAAACAGTCAACCCTAGTCAACATAGTCAAACCTGATCAACACTGAAACCCCTTAAGGAACTTAGATAAAAGTCAGACCGTGTCGGATACAGGGGGAGTTTCTTTTAATACTTTTCAAAAAATTTAAATTTTTTTTAAAAACCTTATGTTCTAAATCTTATTATCATCTTGATAAGGTTTTCAAAAATTGATTCATAAACCTTCGTATACTACTATCGGTTTGAAAAATTATCATCATTTCAAAATATTTTTCAAAAACTGTGTTATCACTTCAAACTATGTTTTCAAAAATGTATCTCCTTGAAAATTATCATACTTAGAAGGTTACTCAAAATTATTCTTTTGATTTTAATAAACCCTAAAGACACAGAGGAAGGTCCACTTCCTGAAATGTTTTTGGTAATTATTTGTGTTGAAATTATTAGATAAATTCCTTTGATCTGAACTGAACCCTAAGAACTCAGAGGAAGAATACTTGTGCTCAACAAGCTTCCAAGGACTGCGTCAAATTTAGGGGGAGGTCAAATTAAAAGAGTTCTCAAACATTTCTAAATAATATGTTTTCATACACTATATTTTCAAAATTGTGTCGAAAACATAAGTAATTTGTCTTACAAAATATTACTATTTTAAAAATTTTTTTGGCTTATAAAATTATTTTTGAAATACCTTAGAAAATAATACTTGATATTGAAAATTTTCCAGGACACTTAGGGAAATATCCTTGTAGTCAACAAGGTTTCCTAGGATTGTGTCATACTGGAAAAGAAACCTAGTCAAGTAAAATATTATATTTTTCAAAGTCGAATACGTTTCAAAAATACTCATATTTTTCAAAGTCTAATACTTTTCTAAAAGTACTTATGTGTTTCAAATCATAATTTATCTCAAAAGTACTTGAAAAATCATTTCTTTTTAAAGGAAATTTTTCTTACAAAATATTTTTCAGAACTGCACAATACTCTTCAAAATGGATTTAATCTGGAAATTTAAACTTTTTACTGTGCTTTCGAGAATTATACTATGTATTTTTAAAACTCATAGGCTCTGATACACAAACTTTCTCCTTAAATTTTTTTAAAGAAACTTTATTGAAAACTTCGAGTTGCTCTTAACTAAGATTTTCCTTTGTGATACTCAGAAGTTTTTCAAAATATCTTTTTCAAAACTGAACTTAGAAATGGTCTAAAACAGAAGGAGAAGAATTTCACATTAAGGGGGAGAGAAAGGAAATTTTGTTTAATTTTCTTTAAAAGTGTTTCAAAAATTTCTAAGCATTCTAAGTATTTCAAAATATTGTTAAGTGCAGGTTTTTTAAGTAAAATTTTTCTTAGTAAAAAATATTTGTCTGAGCAAAATCTTTTTGTTGGCAAATGTTTCTAAGCAAGGTTTTTCTAAAAAACTTATCTAGAAATTTCTAAAAAAAACTTGTCTAGAAAAACATGAAGCACTTAGAAAAACTCAAAAATCCCTACCTTGTTCACCCATGATTGTTTTTGATATATGTCAAAGGGGGAGGAAAGCTCAAAGTTAAGTTTTATAAAACAATTATTCAGGGGGAGTATGAGTATGAGAAAATTTATTCAGGAGGAGTATGAGTATGAGAAAAATTTTCCTATTCAAATTACATTGGTATTATACTATTCAGAATTGCTATGTGTCATTGGTCTTAACTATCTTGCTTAACTGTTGTAATTTTTACTTAACTTTGAATTGTGTTGCCATAAATCAAAAAGGGGGAGATTGTTGGTGCAGAAAGCACCATATCGAACCTTGTTTTGATATTGGCAAAGGATTCAAAGTTAAGTTTGTTGGTGATTTAACATTGTTACTCGAGTGTGCAGGCAAAGTCCTAGCGAAGGGCTGCTAGGCAACTAGCGAAGGGCTGCTAGTCACCAAGTCCTAGCGAAGGGCTGCTAGGCAACTAGCGAAGGGCTGCTAGTGACCAAGTCCTAGCGAAGGGCTGCTAGGCAACTAGCGAAGGGCTGCTAGTCACCAAGCCCTAGCGAAGGAATGCTAGGCACCGGGCGAAGGACAGCTCGGCATCCAAGCCCTGACAAAAGACCGTCAGGCAAAAGTCCAACCAAAGGAGCGGTTGGCATCAGGTAAACTCTCCCAAGAAGAGTAGGTGAGGACGCGTTCCCCGTCAAGGGAACAGTAGGCGTCGGTTCGACCTAGGGCTCCATTTTGGAGACCAAAGTCAGAACCAAGACAGCTAAGGCTGTATAAATAAATATTTTATTGTTGCATTGTGTTTTGGACTATCCTTGGATGCAGGACCGAAGGAACGTGTGTCTGCAGCTCAGAAAGCCTCAAAGGAGAGAGGCAATGGCTGAGTAGGGCGCCCGGAGTGTCCCGGGCGCCCCCATGGTGCATACAAAACAAATCAAGAAAAGAAGGTTTCGAACAACTGCTGGGCGGGGCGCCCCCGTGCTCCCGGGCGCCCCCGCTGCTCCCGGGCGCCCCCTGCGTCCCGGGCGCCCCCATGCGCATACCTCGATCCAGAAGCCAGCGAAGCCTGATATGTGTTTGACCCGGTCAATCCGGGCGCCCCGTGCGCTCCGGGCACCCCGGTCAAAGCGGATCCCGAAGATAAGGGGATCAGACGCTGACCGAGGAATTGGCGGATCAAATGCCACGTGGGGGGGGGGGGGCGCCCCCGACGTCCCGGGTGCCCCCTGGCCCTATATAAAGGGCCCTCGACCAAGGCTTCCAGGTATCAATTCTCTCAACGCCTCAAAGCTCTTCTACGCTCGTGCCTTGCTCCGGAAACACTCCAACTCGAGCTGACGACGTCCCGCTACCCCGAAAAAGTCAATACACTCCGGACGTCGGTAACGAAAGAGTGTAATTCTTTATTATTATTTTCGTGCACTTATTTTGTAACCAAATTCTGTAGCTATTATTGCGCTTCATATAGAATTGCCCAAAGTAAACGGTCAACGACCGTGGGCCTTGGAGTAGGAGTCGACACAGGCTCCGAACCAAGTAAAATCGACTGTGTCTTTGTGTTGTGTTTATTTTTACTTCCGCTGTGCAATTGCTCTTTACGAAATTCCGAACGATTTCTAATATTCACCCCCCCTCTATCGGTTTTCTCGATCCAATAGGAATCACCCTTTGCCTGGGGCGCCTGTCTCAACACAAGCGCCTAGCCAAGCAGGGCGCCTCACTCCATTGAGGCGCTTGGGAACAAAAACCTCCATACCTTCGTTCCTACAACCAGGGTTAGTTCCAAAACACAAGAAACATATAACCGATATAAAATTAACCATGATTTATAGCCTGAGCTATCTTGGTTCTGACTTTGGGCTTCCCAAATGGAACCCTAGGTCAAACTGACGCCTAATGTTCCCTCCTACGGGGAACGCGTCCTCACCTACTCCTCTAAGGATATTTTACCTGTTTGCCAACCGGCTCCTCCGGTTGGACTTTTGCCCAATCCCCCGGATCAGGTCTTAGTGCCCAACTTCACTCACTAGGTCTTAGTGCCCAGCTTCACTCACCAGGTCTTCGGTGCCCAGTCCACGACCAGGACTTAGTGCCCAGTTTCACCTACCAGGTCTTAGTGCCCAACCTTATGTCAGGACTTAGTGGCCTAGCCCGCGGCCTGGACTTAGTGCCCAATTCTTAGAACCAGGATTTAGTGCTTAGTGTACCTAGGACTTTTCCTGCACACTTGATTAACATTGTTAGATCACAACAAGACCTTAACTTCTGAACCCTTTGCCATTATCAAAACACATGTTTGACTTTGGTGCATCCGACACCAACACTTCGGCTATTAGTCTGGTGAAGAGCTACCTACTCTGATAGCACTTGTAGGATCGGTGTTGGTCGATAGAGGGGGGTTGAATATTGACTTATAATTTTCTTCAAAAAACTTCGTCATTCATCTTTCTATCAAAGTTAGTATGCAGCGGAAATAATAATAATAAAGAAAAACAAAAACAACAATACACGCGGGATTTATTTACTTGGTTCCCGACCCCCCAGGGTCAGTACCTCCAAGGCCTATGTACTCGGCGTGAGTGCACTAATGGTCTCCTTTCCAGAATTTCCGGAGGCGAAGAATACCTGCATTACAGTTTGAATTACAAGTACAAAAGAATAAAATTAAACATAACTTTTAAACGAAAAAGCAAACCAACGAAAAAGTGAAGATCCGGCCAATCCGGAAAGTCCGAAGTGCAGCGCACTTCCTCCTAGAGCCTCCTTGGTCGCAAGCTTCGCCTTGAGCACTTTTGCTTCGCACAGATTGATTTAACGGATGTAGAAATTGATGTTCTGAACTGAGGGGTTGAACCCCTTTATATACTGTGTTCTCGGGCGCATGAGGGCTCTTGGGCGCTTGCCACGTCGTGGTCAAAACATCATCGCAGTGCCGAAATCGCAGCATGGATGAGTCTTCGCTTCCCAGGCGCCTGGGAAAGCTTTTATTGGGCGCCTAATTCAAGTCAGGCGCCCAGGATGCCTTCTCCCAGGTCTCGTTTTTCCTACGTTTGCTTTCCTATCTTGCCTCCAACTCCAGGTACCTGCAAGACAACAAACACAAGATAAAAACATATATAATCTTAGCCTTAATTTATTGGTTCTGACTTTGGATTTCAACCAAAACCCTAGGATGAATCGATGCCTAATGTTCCCTTTCCCGGGCAAGCGTCCTCACCTACTCCACCCTGGAGAAGTTACCTTTGCCAACCGGGACCTCTAGTTGGCTTTCGCTCAGCCTCCGATGTAACACCTGAATTTTTCAGATTTTTTTTCAAAATAAAAAAAAGAAACTAAAAGTTCTTTTAAAGGGGTCGAAGCAAGGGCTCATACCTGCGACCCGCGGTAAGGGTTAGTTTAATGTTCCAAGCTCTAAACAATAGAATGCTATGAGTTTTTTTGAGTTCATGAGTTTTGTGTCATGTTGGTTATGTTTATTCCGCAAGAAGATATTAAGTTTGAAATGCATGCTAAATGGAGTATGATTGAGTCCAATTATGATAATTATGAGTCTTCTATTTGTTGTGTGGTTGAAATAGGGTGTATATGTATACTTGATCAATGTTTCTGAAGTCTGGAAACTGCAGTTCCAGAGGTATCAGTCGACTGCCCTCATGAATTTGAGGGAACAGAAACATTGGTCGAGTGATTCCCAGGTGGAGTTGACTGCACCAGTCGACTGATAAGGTCATCAGTCGACTGATGCCAATGTAAAAGAAAAAGTGTGTGGGGCTGATGGTTAGTCGCTGGGTTTTGCAACCTAAAGGTCTGGCGGTCAATTCTTGGCAAAGCCAGCAAGAATTAATTTTTTTTTTAATTCGACTGGTCCTGGTCCACCAGTAGAGTTAACGTAACGACCCTATAAGGTCAAGGTTAGTAAGAGAGGGTCGTTACAGGTTTGGTATCAGAGCAAGTTTTCGCCCTTCCGCCAGGCTGACATCAAGCATCAATCCTGCCTCCTACCACGTAAGAATGTGCATATGTTTAGTTTTTATATACATGTCTTTATTTGACTGTTAGTCATAACATATGCTATTATGTGCATGATCAGTATATGCTATTTAATATGAGTATGATGATAGTATGATGATGAGTATAATGATATGAGTATGATGATAGTATGATGATGAGTATAATGATTGTATGATGATATGACATATGCCATATGAGTATGATGATATGAGTAGGATGATAGTGAAGTAATGAAATGTCCTTATTGATGAAATATCCTTAGCGAAGTAATGTCATTACCCTCTTTAACATATAGAGTAAGAGAATGCCAAGAGGACGTCCTAGAAAGGCCCAAAACGAGGAGTGAGCTCCTAGAGGGCAAGAGGGTAATGCCATTATCCTCTTTATGATATATAGTAAGAGAATGACAAGAGGACGTCCTAGAAAGGCCAAAACGAGGAGCGAGCTCCTAGAGGGCAAGAGGCAGAGTCAGTACCACCACCAAATCTCTTAGAGGTGGTGGCGCAGTTATAGAGACAGTTAGCAGAACAACAACAAGTTATTGCCACCATGATGGCTAACCAGCAGGTCGTTCCTGTTACCCCGCCGATGGCGAATGAAGTGACACCAGTTTTGACCGAAGACCCATCGGTTACATCTATAGTTCCGGCAAGTGGGGGGGGGGAGGGGTAAGGCAAGAAACATACCTCATCCAGTGGCAGAAACTGAAGCCAAAGAATTTCTCAGACACAAGCGAACCATGGGATGCTCAAGCATGGTTCAAAATGTTGGAGAGCATAGTAGAGCTAATGGACTGGCCTGAGGTAGAGAAGATCAAGTGCGCCTCCTTCTGCCTTATTGGAGATGCTAGAATGTGGTGGGAGAGAGTCAAGGTCAAGAGAAATGTCAGTCAGATGACATGGGTCGACTTCGAGACTGAGTTCTTCGAAGAATACTTTCACATGCGAGTAACCAATAAACATTATGACGAATTCACGGAGTTCAGACAAGGAGAACTATCCATGGATAAAGTAGTGAGGAAGTTCAATCGACTGGCTTGTCTGTGCCCAGAGCTAGTTGGCACTAAAAGAGAAAGAGTCAGTCTAATGCTCAAGATGTTAAGGCCTGAGATAGCTTTAAATGTGGCCAACGGTGTTAATAGGCCGCAGACCTCAGAAGAACTGATGAGTAGTGCTTTGATCACTGAGTACTACTTAAATAGTATAAGGCCATCAGTCTGCAATAGAAGCAAGTAGCAGTCCAGAGATCCCAGGGTAACTCGCAGAACTAGAAAGGGAACCCAAATATAAGGAAGCAGTGGGACCAAAGGACTTCTAGGGGCTGAGAGCTGTGCCAATTCAGATTTCTAACCGAGAACTCTATGGTGATTTAGTAGTCCTTGACATGAAGGATTATGATATCATATCATTTTAGGAATGGATTTCTTGAGCAAGTATAGTGCCGCTATTGAATGTCGCAAAAGATGAGTAAAGTTCACAGTGATGGCAAGTGCCTTTTAGGGTATTTTCAGTCTTTTTGGCCTTTTTCTCCTTTCCCTTATTCTGTTCATTGGCCTTCCTCTTAGAACCTTTCTTCGAGGAACCAACTAACAGTACCGTCTTTTGATCCTGCTTCACAGAAGGCTCTACAGTCTTTAGCAGGTTGAGCAACTCAGGTATTGCAAAACCGAGTGTGCTCAGTCGCTCAATGTACCCCAACATCTTTAACTCAAACTGCGAGGCAGAAGTGCCTTCCTGCATCTTAGTGGTGAAGAGGAGTCTGGAGACTTCGAACCTTTCGTATCTCGCCTGCTCTTCAAACAAATCATGAAGATGGAAGATGATGGTATAAGAATCCATATGCTCATGCTGCTTTTGCAGCTCAGGTACCATAGAGGCTAGCATAATGCAACTCGCAAGTTCAGAATTGGTCACATGTTTCTAATAGGCCAACAATTGGTCTGGAGTTGCATTTTCTGGAGGACGGTCAGGAAGTTGATTTTCAAGGACATAAGCAAGCTTCTCTGCCTTGAGGACTATCCTCAGGTTTCAAAGCCAGTCCATATAGTTCGGCCCAGTTAGTTTATTGGTGTCCAAAATGGAACGCAAGTTTAGAGAAGACATGATCGAGTGATTAACCTAAAAATACAAATTGAGCTTATGTGAGAAGATTGATTAAAGAATGTATCAATATACATTAATAAAATCCTATTTATTTTTCAAATTGAATAACCCTTTTTATCAATTCGAGAGATCGTAGGAACATCTCCAAATAGGTTGATATCCAACCATAGATAAGATCAACCATGGTTGTGGCCATCAAGTTTTTCTTAGCTATGAAAGTAGGTAATTAAACCGATTACACATCACATATATGTAACTATCACATTATGCTATCAATTAATTGAATGTTTGCATAAATCATTGGGTTGTTAACTCATTAACAAGTATGCAACAAAGTACATAGCACCCAACTGCACCTCTCTTTGTATCGACCTTGGCTGTGGCACAACAAATCGATACTCCAAGCTTAAGGCTGACCCATTAATCAAGAAATAGTTTTAATATGGTTGGAGTTCATTCAACCGTTTAGTCAGGCTTGGATGTGTCCAACAACCAAAACTAAGGATTGACCTCTGACTCCAACTATATTATTCATAAACTAATTCCATGGTTTGAACATGTTGAGGTTCAAGTCGGGCATGGATGTGTCCATCAACCCAAGCGAGAAACAAAACTCCGATTCTAACCATATTAATGGAAGGTGTTGGCCTTAATATTTTGTAAGGGGTTTTGGGTCTCATCATTTCTAAGCACATTCATGACATATGTCATGACTAACGATTTCCTTAATAAAGTATGTATGTGACTTAAGTTATCAAGTCTCATTAATTGAATTAGGAACCGGATTTCCTTAATTCTAATTTCACACTTTATTAAAGGAATTGCTTTGGGAAACAATTCCTAAATTGTCATAATTAATTTCGAAAATAATATGTTCAAGACTTTGATTTCTCTAAATCAAATCTTATTAAATTAAGAGACAAATCCCTTAATTCAACTACATATTATTTTCATGAAAATCTTATTTAAGAAAACTCTATAGGAAACCATTTTCCTAATTAATTTTGGAGACAACAATATGTAAGAGCATCACCTCTTCAACATATTTTATTCATGGATTTAATTAATTACAACAAATCATTTTCTAAGGGTGGCTCCCCGAGGCTCAGATACCCAAAGAAAAGTAATGTGTTGTAAATCCAATTGGACGGCTCCCCGAGGCTCAATCCAAATCAAACATGACAATTTCAATTAAAAATTGGGAAATTAAATTACAACAACTAACTTTAAATTGGACGGCTCCCCGAGGCTCAATCCAAAATAAAGAATTTTGTTGTCAATTTAAAAAATAATTCAAATTTAATTGTCAATTAACTGTCCATGAATTTGTCTAGACTTTCTCAAAAGAAAGTGCCCAAAATTGCGAGATTTCAAAAATAATTTTTCAGAATAATTGTAAGTTTTTGGTAAAAAGAAAACTTACGTTTTTCCAAAAATTGGAAAATTTCTAAAATAGAAAAATTTCCAAAATTTTGAAAGTTTCCAAGGATGGAAAATTTTCACAATTATTATAAAATTTTAGAAACTAGAAAATTTCAAACGTTTGCGAAATTTCATGAGGATTTCCAAACATTGAAATTTCTAAATCTAAAATCTATTATAATTTGAAAGTTTCCATAATTGAAAATTTTTTCCGAAATTGAGATCATGACAAAGTGTTCTGCAAAACAATTATATGATAATGTCGAACACTAACCGCGGCTCTGATACCACTGTTGGGACCGGGTGCATGTTGACAAGGATACGAGTTCGTAAAATTTAAAATTTTTACGTGCAGCGGAAGAGTTTGCATAAAATAATTTCCTAAATTATTTTAACTTCGTATCTAGTTTGCAACCCTATGGTGTGTTGACATAATCATACAATAAAATTTTGTGGAAAAGTAAACTAATTTACTTTTATACCTCGAAGAAAAGGGACGAGATCCAACCGTAGCGTCCCTTGGAAGCTCCGCCTCTATTCGCGTCCACGCCGAGTTCTCTTCGGGATGACTTCACAAAGTCACGAGTTTTGTGCCGATGAGAACTACTAGATCCTCGGAAGGCACAACTAGATGAACAAGAGAAAATAATGGAAAACTAACCAACGAAGTAACGGAATCGAATTCCGGGAAGAGAGGAATCGCTATCCGCTTCTTCTTCTTCGTGTTCGGGTTCTCCTTCTTCTTCTTGAAGCTCACGGCCTCCACCACCTTGGATGTAGGTTGGGCGCCGGCCCTAGGGGAGCTAGGGTGGGCGCCGGCCCTAAGGGAAGAGAGGGAGAAGGAGGAGAGGAGAGATTAAGAGAGAGAGGGAGAGAATAATAAATCTCTTAATTAGGAATAAGGGCTAGCCTTTGGTTCCTTTATATAGTAGCAACTCCTTTGCTAAGTCTTCCTCTAAACCGAATTAACGGAATTAACGGAATTAGTTATAAGAAATTTATCTTATAAATTTTTTTTATTAATTATTCCATTTAAACCGAGTCTTTATTATAAACTAATTTATAATAAAACTAATTCTTCTTCTCTTTAAATTATGGAATAAATTTTTATAAGAAATTTATAAACTTTCTTATTATGAAAAAATCAATTCATAATTGATTTTATAAAATTAAAATAAACCAATTCATGGATTATTTTAATCTTCCATAAAAGAATAAATTTCTATAAATTTTATTTATATAAATTTCTTTATACAAATTTATTTATCCATAATTTATAAAATAAATCGCACTAGATTTATTTTATTAATTAAACCAAAATTAATTGGTTTTCTCCTCTTATTGTGGCTGGCCACCAAAGGGGGTTTTGGCACCCTCTTTGGCCGGCCAAACCAACCCGAACCGCCGCGAATTAAACTTATTTAATTCGCCCAAAAAGCCTTCAAAAGACTTAGCCATTTTTAGCTTCCATTGCGCCTCTGACTAACTCAGATTCGACTTATTTCTCTTGATCGGAAAATCTAATTTTCAACTCATTTTAAATCCCTCGGATTACTCGTAGTGCGTGTGACTAAATAGGCTTTCGATTTATGTTGGCCGTCTATAATTTAACTAATTATAGAACGATCATGAGTGACACCTAGTAGTACATCATGATCCCCAATTAATCGAAAGATCAACGGTTTGACCTCAGAAGAAATTATTCTGAAACCCTTCAGCAGCTCTAATGAATCGTGCCTCATTCCCTTCACCACCTTATACCCACTTGGTTCAGGACACGGTCAATGGTGTTAGTCCCCACTAGGCTAACTACGTCACACCTAGCCCAAGTAGTGTCTTCCTCGTCCTTTGGATTTCTAATTACTCTCATGTATTTAAGAGACTCGCACTCTTAACATGATATGCTCTGGCCAGAGGCTTTGAGTAACAATCCGACGATAGGCCTGGGTATACATCTCCTCGCAAGGAGTGGTGAATCCTTTGTAGGATGTTCAAACATCTTCGGGCACTTCGGCTTATACCCGATCATCCTGGGTCCACACCTCCTAAGAGATGCTTGCTTAAGATGTCAAAGTATAAGTCTCCATGACCAAGATGACTTGAACACCGCAAGTCAAAGGAACATCGCACTTAAGCTGCTGTAAGAACTTCATTGACAAATCTATATAGATTACCATATGAAGTTTTACAGCTAGTCACTCCAATGAACTAGTTCCCTTAACTAGCATCCATGTTTATCTCCGGACATCCCAATGTCACCAGCCAGTGAGAATCAGCTGAATAGAGAATAACCCATGCTAGTCTCAACAGAATTGATAATGTCCGTATTTATCAATTCATCGACCAGGGATATTTCCAACACTTCACATTTGCACATTTAGAGATAATCACTAGTTGTGATCCCATCACAAATTCTCTTATGCTGTGAATTATATGACGGACATTCAGTAGATGAGTTTAAGATCCTATCAAATACACAAACATGTATACTCAAATAGTGAATTATCATTTATTAATATAAATGTTTACATCATAAGGCGATTGCCTTAGGACACTTCTCTCATATCACTAACATTTAGCACATATAGTAGATGCAAGGCAAAGAGAAGGGTTAAAGAAAGAAGAAGTACGGGTAGTTTGCGATGATCCGGAGGTGTTTCCTAAAGAGTTACCAGGGCTGCCTCCCAATCGAGAAATCAAGTTTGAAATTGAGTTGGCTCCAGATACCAACCCGATTTCAAAGACACCTTATCGCATGGCACCAGCAGAATTGAAAGAACTATAAGAACAATTACAGGAGTTACTCGACAAGGGTTTCATCCGCCCTAGTCATTCACCTTGGGGAGCTCCTGTGTTGTTCGTCAAGAAGAAAGATGGATTTATGCGAATGTGCATAGATTATTGAGCCCTGAACAAGGTGACTATCAATAACAGATATCCTTTACCAAGGATAGATGATCCATTTGATCAGTTGAAGGGGCAACCGTGTTCTCCAAGATAGATTTGCGGTCAGGTTACCATCAACTCAGAGTCAAGGAGAGTGATGTGCCGAGAATGGCTTTTCGAACACGGTATGGGCACTACGAGTTTGTGGTCATGCCCTTTGGAGTGACGAACGCCCCTGCAACATTCATGGATCTAATGAATCGAGTATTCAAGGAGTTCCTTGATAAGTTTGTCATAGTCTTCATTGATGATATCCTAGTCTATTCAAAGTCTCAGGAAGAACATGATGAACATCTGAGGGTAGTGTTGAAAACGCTACAACAGCAGAAGTTATATGGTAGACCCCGCCAAGATCATTTCCTAGGCCACATCATTTCCTAGGCCACATCATTTCCAAGGAAGGTATTATGGTAGACCCCGCCAAGATTGAAGTAGTTAGTAATTGGAGTCGACCAAAGAATGCTAGTGAGATCAGGAGCTTTCTAGGTTTAGCAGGGTACTACAGAAGATTCGTGGAGGACTTCTCCAAGATAGCTTCTCCACTAACTGCCCTTACCAGAAAGAATAAAAAGTACAAATAGACTGAAGATTGTGAGTGGAGTTTTATTGAGTTGAAGAAGAGATTGACAAGTACTCCCATTCTTACAGTTCTAGAAAGTGATAGAAGTTTTGACATATACATTGATGCCTCAAAGTTGGGACTGGGAGTCATACTCATGCAAGAAGGTAAGGTCATTACTTATGCCTCCAGGCAACTCAAAGATTATGAAAAGAACTACCCTACTCATGATCTTGAGTTAGTGGCAGTAGTCTTCGCTCTCAAGATGTGGAGACATTACCTGTACGGAGGTCGGTGCAAGATTTACACAGATCACCAGAGTCTGAGATATTTCTTCACCCAGAAGGACCTAAATATGAGACAGCGAAGGTGGCTAGAGTTAGTCAAAGATTATGACTGTGAGATCCTCTACCACCCTGGTAAAGAGAATAAAGTGGCGGATGCGCTAAGTAGGAAGACTTGCGCAACTTTGATGTCCCTGTCATCACTGTCACCACCACTACAGAAAGAGATAGTAGACTATGGAGTTGAGATCATAGATGGGTAACTATCAGTATTGACACTAGAGTCATCTCTGCTTGAGGATATACAGAAAAAGCAAGATCAAGATTCTGATATTCAAAGGATCAAGAAAGAGATGCAAGAAGGAAAAAGTAAAGAGTTTAGAGTATCTAATAGTGGGATACTCTATTATGGAGACCGTCTATGTGTCCCTAACAGTGAGGAGATAAGAAGGAAAATTCTTGAGGAAGCCCATAGAACTCCCTACTCTATGCACCCTGGTTCTACCAAAATGTACCAGGCTTTGAAAAGAATATTTTGGTGGTCTGGAATGAAAAGAGATGTAGCTAAGTATGTCAATACCTGCCTTGTAACGACCTGGAAAATTCTCTTAATATTTTCTTTAAAATATTGAGCATGTCTAGATAATTTTCCGAGGGACCTAGAAATATTAATACGAATTTTAGCCTAGAAATTCATGTTTTCTCATTTAAATTGGGAAAAATAAGCACTAATGGGCCTTATATGGGCTTTCTAGTACCATGATTATGGGTGAATTTTAGGTAAAAATTAATAGAAATATAAAGGAGTTTTAATGAGAAATATTAACATAATTATGGAGGAATTTTTAAGGAATTTTCGAAATAATAGAAAATAAAATAAAAATAAAATAGAAAATTAGTGCATGCACCAAGGATTGAACCTTGGACCTCTTGTACAACCATGCATACACTAACTAATTCACCTAGCAAGGGAGAGCTATGAGGGAATGAAGTAGATTTTAGTTAAGGCTTGGGGAAAGGAAGAGTCACATGAGAGGAGACACCATGTCTCTTCATTTGCCCTCTTTATTGAGCATAAATGGGAGATAACTCAATACTTGGGAGTTACTTCTCTTCTTTTCATCCACCAAGCCCTCCTCTTCTCCCCCTTCCTCATCCTAGCCGAAACCCCAAGGGGGGATTCTTCTTTGGAAAAAGTTCACCTAAGGCTCCATCTCCAAGATCCAAGGCTTCTACAAGGGTATAAAGGCTAGGGGTGGTCAAGAGGCAACAAGATCTTCATCCTTCTCCCAAATCTAAGGTCTATAATCAAGATCAACCAATGTAAGACTCCCTCACCTATGGTATAATAGCTCTCCTTGATGTTTGTCATGATATGAAAGTCTTGTATGAGATTTTATGTTGGAAAAAAACAAAAGAAAAGAGCCATGAACCCTAATCCTAGGTTTCGGCCACTAGGGTTTTTGGGCCCAAGATGATGTTAAAAATCTTACTCATGCTTTCTAATGTTTTTCCATGATGAATATAGGTTAAAATAAGATTTGGAGAAATTTTGGGGTACCCTAGTATCCCCTAGGGTTTCGGCCAACACCATGAACCCATGGGTAGGGTTGGATCTAAACCTTCAAGTATGTATTTTGTGTATTATCATGATATAAGGGAGATTGAGGGTGACTTATGTGAATTTTCACAAGGCTTTGTGACCCTATAACTTTCGGCCAAGAAGGGTTTTAGGGCAAAGAGTTAGGGCTTACCTCAAGTAAGGGTCCTAATGGCTCCTATGGTATGGTATGGAAGACGTTAGATGTTTAATTGGAAATTCTATGAATTTATGCATGCACCCATGACCCCTTATATGTTTCGTCCAACCCTAGAAAATAGGGCTTGGAGTTAGGGTAAACCCTAATCATGAGCCTAAATGGCTTCTTATGGCCCCATAGGTAATGTATGGTTGTTACTTTTCCTTATGCTACCTTACATGTAATTGAATGATGGAACTCCTCCCTTATAGGTTTCGGCCAAGCAAGATAAATAGGGTTTGGGAGGAGTTAGGGTTTGAAGAATGATGGTTTATGGTTTATTATGAAGTATATATAAAGTTTCAAGCATGTGGTAGAAATTAAGTTACCTATAACCCTAACCTTAAGCACCATGTTTCATGTTTGTATGTTTATGATTGGATGTCATGCTTAAGGGTTTATTTATGAATGTCTTATGTTCTATACCATGCACTTGGATAGTAGGTAGCATGTTTATGGAAGTCCTACCTATGCATGCTTGAGATAGATACCATGCTTATGTATGAAATGCAATGCTTATCTTATATATCATGATGACGCATGCCATGGTTTATGAATGAAGATGCATGCCATGTTTTATGAATAAAGATGCATGTCATTTTTTATGAATAAAGATACATGCCATGTTTTATGAATGATGATGCATGCCATGTTTTATGAATGATGATGCATGCCATGTTTTATGAAAGAAGATGTATGCCATGTTTATGAATGAAGATAACACTCATGCCTTCAAGGCATCATGATGCTATGCATTAAGTATGAACAATGAAAGGACAAGCATGTTTTAAGTCATGCTTCATGTAACAAGGATATGCTATGTTTAAATATGCCATGAATGTCTTATGAATAATGAAGCATGTAAAGTATTTTACTTTATGAATGGGCTTGTACCGGACCGAAGTATGGGTCCAAGGGATGGGCACCTTAAGAACGCCCCGGTTCTGGACTACCGACTATGCTGTCCACGGTTCTGGCACTACCGAAGCTGTGCAATAGGGATGGGCACCTTAAGAAGGCCCCGGTTCTGGGACTACCGACTATGCTGTCCTTACCCTAGTAGGTCGAGACTAGCTACCTCGTATTTACTTAGGGATGCGCGCACATGATGTATGTATGTGGTACAAGCCGGGGACCCCAATGATGTGACGATTATGTTTAAGTATTTAAAAGTATGATTTTAAAAGTTAAGCATCCTTATGTATATGCATTTGACTCATGCATTCATTCATGTTACGCATTATGCCATGATAAAAATGTTTATTTATGTTTATGTTTATGCCATGTATTATGCCATGTTAAGAATATTTACTTATGTTTACGTTTATGTCATGTATCATGCCATGCTAAGAATGTTTACTTATGTTTATGTTTATGCCATGTATCATGCCATGATAAGAATGTTTATTTATGTTTATGTTTATGCCATGTATTATGCCATGTTAAGAATATTTACTTATGTTTACGTTTATGCCATGTATCATGCCATGCTAAGAATGTTTACTTATGTTTATGTTCATGCCATGTTAAGTGAAATCTTATGTCCATGTACTAAGTAAGAACTAGGTCATGCTAAATGATTTTAGATACTTATGTTCTATGTAGAGCACCAAGTTATGTTAATGGTTCATGTGCTCATGATTAAGTGATGAATGGTTTTAGTGAGTAGGAAAGAGTCTTACTAAGCCTGTGTGCTTATAGTCTTATTTTCCTTATACCGCAGATCACGCAAGGGGACAATAAGGAAGCAGCAGGAGGGCAAGAATGCATGTGTGTGGTAGTGACTTGGCCAAGAAAACAATATGTTTACTCGTTTTATGCTAGAACTTTACCTTTGCTACTTATGTGCTTGAATGATGACTTATGTGACTCTATGACATGATGTTAAGTATGACATGATATGATGCTAAGTATGAAGTCAATATGCCAAGTTCCCATGTCATTCTGTTAGGAATGGTAGTAGGTGCATGTATGTGTATGATTAAAGTTATTCCGCTGCCTTATGATGTCTACCTGCCCTGCTCATGTTAACGTAACGCCGCTTTATGGAAAAAAAAGCGGGCGTTACATGCCTGACGTGCCAAAGACTGAAAGCAGAACACTAGAGACCAGAAGGAGTCCTACAACCCATATAGATTCCAGAGTGGAAATAGGAAGACATAGCCATGGACATCATTGTTGGTCTACCAAAGACAACAAATGGTTATGATGCTATCTGGGTAATTGTAGACAGATTGACCAAGTCTGCCCATTTCTTGGCAGTCAAAGTGTCCTAGTCCATAGAAAGATTATCCCAGTTATATGTTCAGGAAGTGATCCGACTGCATGGAGTTCCGAAGACCATTATCTCCGATAGCGATGGTCGTTTCACTTCGCACTTTTGGGAGTGTGTACAGGCAGCACTTGGCACCAAACTGAAGTTTAGCACAACTTTTCATCCTCAGACTAATGGGCAGATAGAAAGAGTAAATCAAGTTTTAGAAGATATGCTCAGAGCTTGTGCATTAGATTTCAAGGGCAGTTGGTGCAAGTACTTATGTTTAGCTGAGTTCGCCTACAATAATAGTTACCAAGCTACTATTGGTATATCCCCTTATGAAACTCTTTATGGTAGGAGGTGCAGATCTCCTATCTGTTGATATAAAGGTAGTGAGAAGAAAGAAATGAGGTTTCAGACTGATCTTATTGAGGATACCATAGAAGCTATAAAGAGCATCCGCCAAAGAATAGAAACTACTCAGAGTAGGCAGAAAAGTTATGCCGATGTGCTGCGTAGACCACTAGAGTTTGAAGTTGGGGATACAATTTTTCTCAAAATAGCCCCCATGAAAGGAGTAATGAGATTTGAGAAGAAAGGCAAGCTAAGTCCTCGTTACATAGGACCCTACCTAGTAACGAGAAGAGTTGGCAAGGTAGATTATGAGTTAGAGCTACCTCCAAAGATGTTAGCTATTCACAATGTATTCCATATCTCAATGCTAAATAAACATGTTTTCGATGCCAACCAAGTGATTGAGCCACAGACGGTACAAGTTCAAGAAGATCTCAGTTATGAATGTCGACCTATTCAGACAATAGATCGAGCAGTCAAGAAACTGACGAACAAAGAGGTACCCCTAGTAAAGGTTCTACAGCTAAACCAGAAGTTTGAGGAGGTAACTTGGGAAAGAGAAGATAACATGAGGCAAAAGCATCCGAAGCTATTCTAAGTTCGAGGACGAACTTTCCATAAGGTAGGGAGGATTGTAACACCTGAATTTTTCAGATTTTTTTCAAAATAAACAAAAAGAAACTAAAAGTTCTTTTAAAGGGGTCGAAGCAAGGGCTCAAACTCGCGACCCGCGGTAAGGGTTAGTTTCAAGTTTCCAGTCGGGTTAGTAATCATCTCGCTGGAATATGGAATCGATATTAGATAAGTAATAGTAAGCGTCCTTTATGGGAGATGGTTCAACTTCCACTTAATATATAAAGGATGGAAAGGAGAGACAAACAAGTGTTTTCTCCTCCTTCTTCTTCCCTGCAAAAATCAAGAGAGGAGAGGTTAGGGTTTCTCACCAAGGGGAAACTAGGGTTCTCTCCTAGGGCCAAGGGTTGGATGATCGCGCAAGGAAGAAGATTCTACGCTGGATAGTAAGTTTAGAAGCCTAAGGATGTAAGTAGATCACTCACCTGCAATTAAAGTAGTTTTCGTGTGATTCTAAACATGATTCTAAGCTTTTTTGGGGTTGTGATCTTAGTATAGCAAGACCAAGGTCTTGATTGGCCCAAAAATAAGTTTTGGGATTTTGGCACGCAAGGTGCTCGATGGAAGTACCGAGTGAGACCGAAGTCTTGAGATGCCCAAAAGTGAGTTTTGGGGGAAGTCTTGAGATGCCCAAAAGTAAGTTTTGGGATTATGGCACACAAGGTGCATTGATGAGTACAAGACCGAGGTCTCGAGAGGTCCCAAAAGCAAGTTTTGGGGATACTTCCTTCTATGTGGTGCTATGTTATTATTAGCATTTTAGAATGAGTACAAGTTAAGTATATTACTTTCTAAATGGCATGTACCAGGCACAAGGCCCTTAAAACTAGGCAAGCTAGTCCAGGCACAAGACCCTTAAAACTAGGCAAGCTATTAGACGCTCTATTAGGGTTCGGTGGCTAGCTACCCCGAAACCTATTAGGGATGCGCGCATTGGTACTATTCCAGGCCCAAAGAAGAATATTTATTATTTTGAAGTATATGAAGTATAAGATAAGTTGCAAGTTTTCCCTAACAAGTATTCGTTTCAAGAAAGTTAAGCATTTTCAGTTCAAGCAAAGTTTTCTAATGCAAGCAATTGTTACAAATGTATTCATGAGCATTTTTTATGTTAAAGAATAGCATTTTCACTTACACATGTTTTTAAAGTGAGCATGAACATGTTTTATATCGAATGCATATTTTGTGAGATAGGTATCTACATACTAAGCAATTTACTTATAGTTTGCATCCTTTTATTGCAGATAAAGGTAAAGAAAGGATGTAAGACAAGGAAGCTAAAGGATGGATGGTTTGTGTCAGTGGCGGCGGAACAGTGGAATGAGATCCTTCGGGATGAGTTGTAATGTTCTAAGCTCTAAACAATAGAATGTTATGAGTTTTCTTGAGTTCATGAGTCTTGTGTTATGTTGGTAATGTTTATTCTGCAAGAAGATATTAAGTTTTAAATGCATGCTAAATGGAGTATGATTGAGTCCAATTATGATGATTATTTGATTATGAGTCTTCTATTTGTTGTGTGGTTAAAATAGGGTGTATATGTATACATGATTAGTGTTTCTGAAGTCTGGAAACTGCAGTTCTAGAGGTATCAGTCGACTGATTCAGGTATTAGTCGACTGCCCTCGTGAATTTGAGGGAACAGAAATATTGGTCGAGTGATTCCCAGGTGGAGTCGACTGCACCAGTTGACTGATAAGGTCATCAGTCGATTGGTGCCAATGTAAAAGAAAAAGAGTGTGGAGCTGATGGTTAGTGGCTGGGTTTTGCAACCTAAAGGTCTGGCGGTCAATTCTTGGCAAAGCTAGCAAGAATTAAGTTTATTTTTCTTTTTAATTTGACTGGTCCTGGCCCAACAGTAATGTTAACGTAACGACCCTATAAGGTAAAGGTTAGTAAGAGAGGGTTGTTTCATCCAAGAACTCGAATCTCGAGACGTCCAACCTCGACCCATCTCTACTTCTATCCGTGATTCCCGCTTGACTAAAGCTTTTGCCAACCGAGACCTCCAGCTGGACTTTTGCTCGGCCTCCGAGAACTTGGATCTCGAGACGTCTGACCTCGACCCATCTCTACTTCTATCCGCAATCCTCGCTTGACTAAGACTCCGTAGCCCGATCCCTGACTAGGACTTAGTACTCAGTCCCCCGGACCAAGATATCGTGCCCAGCTTCACTCACTAGGACCAAGTTTCACTCACTAGGATTTCCTCTACCTAGCTTCACTCACTAGGACCCAGCTTCACTCACCAGGATTTCTTCTACCTAGCTTCACTCACTAGGATTTCTTCCACCTAGCTTCACTCACTAGGATTTCTTCCAACATAGTTACTTCTCTTCTAGTCATCTTAATCCTGATTAGACTTCTTCCAACCTTCAGGTAAATATACCAAACCTCAAGTCCAGTTCAGTTTAATCCCTTGGTCAAACTGACCAAGCCTGGGTTTTATTCACTCTGCCAAATATCAGATCTTGTTTGGCTATCCCTTTGTCAACCTGATCAAACCTGGGTTTACTCTACCAAACATAAAGTCCTGTTTGGCTTAACCCTTGATCACTTTGACTAAATCTCAGTATATTGTTACTTATAGTTCAGCCAAACATCAGGTCCTGTTTGGCTAACCCTTTGTCAAGCTTGATCAAACCTGGGTTTATCCTACCAATCATCAGGTTCTGTTTGGCTTAACCCATGATCACTTTGACTAACCTTAGTATATTGTCAAACATCGAAACCCTAGAGGATGATTGTTCATCACTAATGATTTTTTGCACCAACAATCTATATTTGATTTAGATTTGTTATCAGCTAATTTATCATGTAACATATTTAATTTATTGTGTAAATAATCTAACTTAACAGGAAAATCAACATAATTATCTACATTATCAGAAGAATTATCTAACTTTGCATGATTTTGAAAAAAACCTTTGCAGAAATTAACTCTTTGTACCTCTATTACCTTCGCTGCATTTTCTGGCATTGTGGATCGAGCCATTTTTCAGTCTGGACATTGGTTCTTGTAATGCCCATACATTTTGCATTTGAAACATTGGATATGACTTTTGTCCCTCCGGACTCCTAGTGCTGGTAACTCCGTTGCCGCCGGTGGCAACGTACGAATTTGACGAGTAGGACACTTATTTTTGTAGTGTCCTCTCTCCCTGCACTTAAAACAAATTTATGAAATTTAAATTAGACATAATCTAAATTGTACCTCTTTCACCCTTAACTCCCCCTTAGTTCCTGGCCTTCTTACTCCTTCGACGGTGAGTCCGATCAGAGCCACCTGCTCTGATACCAATTGTAGGATTGGTGGCGTCGATAGAGGGGGGTGTGAATATCAACTCCTGCTTCATTTTGTCTTTATGTCTTTCGTTCATTCAACTTCGTAATCAAATCGTTATTAGCACAATGGAATAGTAAAAGTAAAAGATAACAAAAACAGTAGACACGCGGAATTTATTTACCTGGTTTCCAACCCCCCAAGGTCAGTACGTTTAAGGCCTATGTACTCGGCTTGAGTCCACTAGTGGTCTCCTTTCCAAAATTTTTGGAGGCGGACAAAACCCGTCTTTGTAACGCCCGTCCTTATATCTACCCTAAAGGCGGGGTTACGGGTCCATACATTCATATCATTTATCATGTTAAGCATGTATATCCAAACAAAACAATTACAATACAAGAAGTGTAGTAAGCATGCTTATTGAAGACTAATTTACCAAGCAAGGTTTTTTTTTCCATATCATCCATGCAACTACAACATAATAGAGAGATCATTTAACTTCATAATTTACTGATCTAAATAAGTTACTGATCTAAACATGGTTTGAACAAGATAGAGCACAGCATTGGGCAAAGGGGCATGGTAAGAATATAGCAAGAGTTACCTAGTCTTAGATACATGCAAAAGAAGCATTCATAAGCAACAGGAAATAGTAAATATCTAGCATTTTACTTAGCATGCATACTACAAGAATTAGCCATTAATGATAGTGTTATCTAACATGACATAGGTTCCATATCTCTAAACTTAATCAACAGTAGAGTAGACATAATCATCACACATTCAGAGTATAGTAATACAATTGCAATCTTTTATTGGAAGCAGTTTAGATTCTAGACAAAAAGAAGGTAGATAAGAATCTTTCGTTCTTTCCCGAGCCATCACCACACACATCCTCTAGCTTTCTCTCTGCCTCTTCCTTTAGTTCAAGTATTTCTTACCGCTATCTGCAGCATAAGAAAAACAACATGAACTAGTAAGCAAAACATGCTTAGTAAGAATCCGGGCCTACTCGCAAAACCATATCGATACATCATATCATGTACTCAGTAATCAAGATAGAACAAGATTATAAGCACATAAGCATCTCATCAAAGCATCATAAGCATCACATCAAATATCTCTAAGTACTTACAGAACAAGATCATCATATAATGAGAAAATATGCTTTTCAAAAAGTTCCATAAAGGTAAGTACTTAAAAATATCATATCATCATCCAGGGCCCAGTTGTCGTACCACATCATGCGCGTTCCCTAATAAATTGGGGTAGCGAGCCACCAATCTAATTAGAGCAGGACCCTTCCGTCCTACCAATGCCATGACCTTAACATGCTCATTGGATTTGTTTAACGACCCCCTTCCGAGTCGGGTACACAACTTTCCAAAGTAAAGTAATTTATCATGCAATTACTCATATATGTATATGCCTAAAGGTACTCTTAATCACTTCTCAAAGGGACACACCACACATTCGGGTGCTCTTGATCCCCTAGGGACACACCACGCATTCGGGTGCTCTTGATCCCAGTTTTAATAGAGTAACCCTTTTTAAGCATATTATCAAACACATCATGTTCATATCATCAAAGTGCCCCATGGGCTATAAGGCATGCTTTTATACCTAACAAGATAGGTCACATAATTTATACACACATCACATATGTAGTAGCATGCTTCATGGTCTCATTAGGTACTTCCCAACCCTAGAACTAGAGTTGGCCGAAACATACAAGTAAAGGAGTTTGGTTCTCCAATCAAGCATTCCTTCAAACATTCTTACAAACACCTCTAGTATATTTCATGTTAACAATTTAAACATGGTTTAACCCTCAAAGTGGGGTTAGCATCCACTAACCCTAATTCCTAGGTCTTGGCCGAAACCCATCTAAACCCTAACCCTAGTTTCATAGGGTAGGAGTATCAAATATTCATACAAACATATATTCAAACACTTGATCTACATTCCTAAGCATGAATCCATTAGAGAAAATCATAAAATCCCCAAACCCTAATTTCTATCATGCTTGGCCGAAAGTTGTAGGGCACTAAAACCCTAATTCTTGTTATCACACATGATGGAAAAATAACATAAATTCATACCCTAAGTTCCTAGGGATATCCTCATGCATCAAGAAGCAACCAAAGCCCATAAGTGGGTGGTGGCCGAAACTTTGTAGGGTACCAAACCCTAACTTTTGTCTTTCCCAAAAATTCGGAAACATCACATATGAGTATAAAGTTCCTAGGGGTACTAGCATGCATCAAAGTATGATCAAAAGCCTTCTCTTGGACCCCCTTACAAGGAGTGGCCGAAACTTCCACTAGGGAAGTTCTTGTGAATTTTCCAAAGAACAAAACAAGCAAACATTCAATAGCAATTATGCCACAGGCGAGAGGATACTTACATCCTAGCGCTGGAAATTTCGCCTTCTCTTAAACCGTAGGGTACCCTAGATTTGTAGGGCAAGTGAAAATCCTTTCCGAATCTTCTCTAGGGCTCCTTAGACTTAGTAGTGGCAAGAACCTTCAAAGGTCTTCTTCCTTCCAACTTTTCTAGGGCTAGAACCCTAGACTTGATTTTCGAAAATGAGAAGGAGAGGGGAGAGGGTCTCGGTGGGGAAGAGTGAAGAGGAAGAAGAAAAGAAGAGAAGGAAGTTACTCCAACTTCCCCTTATTTATACTTTTCTTATGAAAAGACATGTCTCTTCACTCTTACAAGCATGTTCCTTTCTCCTTCTACATGAAATATTGCTTGGTTCATTGGTTATGACATGGTGAGTGCAACTAGGAGGTCCAAGGTTCAATCCTTGCTTCCTCCACTTTGCACTTTCTTTTTAGCACCATTCATTTCCAAGCCCAATAAACCAAGCCCATCATGAAATTTCATAATATGAATAATATTTTATGAATTCAGAATATTTCATAATATTCCAAAAATATTATTTCATAATATTTTTAATATTCCATATTCATGAATATAATATTTCATGCTAATATTTCATGATAATAATATTTCATGAATATAATATTTCATGCATTCATAACATTTCATGGCATGTGATTGCATGAAATTCATATCATTTCATTATAACCATTTTCATACATTGTCATGATTTTACATTGACAAATTTGGGGTGTTACAGTCTTACAGTATAATTTTACAAGTACAAAAAGATAAACTGAAAAACAACTTGTAAACTAAAAGCAAACCAACAAAAACGAAGATCTGGCCAATCTGGAAGTCTGAAGTGCAGCGCACTTCCTCCTGGAGCCTCCTTGGTCGTAGAGCTTCGACTTAGTGCTTTTGCTTCGCACAGAATGATTAAGCAGATGTGAAAGTTGATTATTCAACCGAGGGGTTGGCACCCTATTTATACACAGTATTAGGGTGCCCTAGACCCCATTGAGGTGCCTAATAACTGGTCCAAGCTGATCCAAATGACGAACTCAACGTATTGCTTTTAGGCGCCTGGATTCCAGGCGCCTGAGTCCCTACTCAGGCGCCTGGGAACCTTTTTTTCCCAGGCTTTGTTTGTTTTGTGTTTGCACTCCTATCTTGCCTCCAACTCTAGGTACCTGCAAGACAACAAAACATACAACAATCAGACAAATTAAACAATCTTATGCCTTAGTTGATTGATAGTCAGAGCTGTCTGGTTCTGACTTTTAGATTTCTACTGAAATCCTAGTTCGAACCGACACCTACTCTTCCACTTTCTGAGGAATGCGTCTTTCACCTACTTCAATCTAGAGAAGCTAGCTCTTGCTAACGAGGACCTCCGGTTGGACTTTTGCTCGGCCTCCGAGAACCCGGATCTCGAGACGTCCGATTCTCGACTTGTCTCTACTTCTGTCCACGATCCCCTTTTGGTAGAGTCTTCTGCACTGTCCCTCGGACCAAGACTTCATGCTCGGCCTCCGAGACTCTCGAATCTCGAGACGCCCGATCCTCAACCCGTCTCTACTTCAATCCGTAGTCCTCTCTTAGCAAAGACTTCATTGGTCGAACCTCGACCAGGACTTCGTGCTCATTCCCCTTGACCACGACATCATGCTCATCCTTGCAGGTCAAGACTTCTTGCCCATCTTCACTCACAAGGACTTCGTTCACCTATCTTCACTCACTAGAACCCAGCTTCACTCACCAGGATTTCATGCCTCGAAAAGGACTTCTTTGCTAGTCATCTTAATCCTGACTAGACTTCTTTCTTCCAAACTTCAGGTAAGTATATTCTCTCTTTGGCCTAATCCCTTGGTCAACTGACCAACCCTGGGCTCTCATAACTCTGCCAAACATCAGGTCCTGTTTGGCTAGTCCTTTGGTCAAACTAACCAATCCTGGGTACTATTCACTGTGCCAAATATTAGGTCCTATTTGGCTAACCCTTCAATTAAGATGATCAAGCCTGGGTTTACCCTACCAAATATCAGGTCCTGTTTGGCTTAACCCTTGATCATTTTGACCAGACCATAGTATATTGTCAAACAGCGAAACACCAAAGGTTGACTGTACATGTCCGATGCTTTTTGCACCAACAATATGTGGGATCGTTTAGAATTGATAAAGGGGGGTGAATATCGATAAACTTTCAGATACCTAAGAATATTGCGCAGCGAAAAAATTAAAGCAATGATAACTCTTTTTCCTTTTACTTGGTTCAGAGTCTATGACAGCTACTACTCCAAGGCCCACGGTCCCTGACTAATTTTGTTGGGAAATTCTATATTTCGAAAAAGTATTACAAGAGTTGAATCACGAATACAGAATTAAAGTAAAACACTTAAAAAAAATACCGACGACCCGAAAAGATTCTGAAGACTGGAGCAGTAGGTCGTCGATCTGAATCGTTGTTGGCTCTTGGAACTCAAGCACGGAGGAAACAGAACTAAGCGCTTGAGTGCTTGAGTTGGAAAAAGTGTTGTTGGAAGCAAGGGGGTGAACCCCTTTTTATACTGTCGTCCAGGGCGCCCCTAATGCTGTAGGGCGCCTTCCACGTTGCCTTTCTGCACGCATCCTCATCCGTAGACTCGGCCAACATCTATCCCTTTATCTAGGGCGCCTGGGACGTCTGGGGTGCTTGACTGCTCACGGGTGTCTCCCATGCTAATGTGGTAGCTCAGCTTCGCAGCCTTTGGAGTAACACATCTGGGGCGCCTGTATCAACACAGGCGCCTATATTCTCGGGCGCCTGAGTCCTCTCAGGTGCCTGGGATGCAGAAACTCCTACCTTTTTCTCCTGCAACCAGGGTTAGTTCTAGAACAACAGTAATAGTAAAATTAAGTAGAAATAACAACCTGCTCTGTCTTGGTTCTGACTTTGAGCTTCCAAATGGAACCCTAGCTCGAACCGACGCCTACTATTCCCTCTTCCGGGGAACATGCCCTCACCTACTCCTCTCAGGAGAAGTTAGCTTTTGCCAACCGGCTCCTCCGGTTAGACTTTTGCTCAGCCTTCGAGATTGTCGGATCTCGAGACGTTCGTTCATCGAGCCGTCTCTACATCTATCCGCAGCTCCCGACCGACTAAGACTTCTGCCCGATCTTCTGGAGCAGGACTTCGGTGCCCAGTCCACGACCAGGACTTATTGCTCAACCCTGCAGGTCAAGACTTCGTGCCTAGCTTACCTAGGGCTTTCCTGCACACTTAACAGATTCATTAGATAACAACTTAACCTTAACATTGAACCCTTTGCCATTATCAAAACCCAGGTTTGATCTGGTGCTTCCGGCACCAACAATCTCCTCCTTTTTGATCTATGACAACTTAGTTCAAAAGTTAAGTTAAAATAGAAAAATAAAACAGTTATTTTAAAATAGACATTTTTTTCTCTCTTCCCCTTACAAAAATATTTTTTGAATAGCATGCATTAAGCTCCCCTGAATTAAAGATTCTCTCCCTGAAGTTTTCAAAAACATGCAGTTTAAAAAAGAAAACGTTTTGATTAAGTATACCCTTTTTGGGGGAAAAGTTAAAGTCTTTCTAAAAGTAAGACAAGCGAATTTTGATAAAGGTACTTTTGCAAAACTTTTGAAGTTGGAAAAAGTTAAGACACCTTTTGGAAAATATTTTAACCTTTTTTTTTTGAAAAGGGAATTTTAACTTCTTACTTGTAACAACAAAATTTTTGCACAGAAAAAATTTTGCACTTAAAAGAAATTTAATTTAACTTTACTTTTTCTTACTCTCCCCCTTTTCCATATATAAAAAAAACCATACTTGACGAAAAATAATATATCAGAGCCAGTTTATTTTGCAGAATTAATTTTAAACACATATTGAACTAATTCTAGTGAGTCCAAGCCAAAAAACCAAACAAACTAAATTGAACTTATTCGGGCACTGTCTAACCCAGTTAGCTACTTACTAACTGTTATATAACAACAGCTTTCACTAGGGTTAGTTAAGTTAAGTGATTTGATCAAGTTAGATTTTCTTAGCTTGAACACTTAGCTTGATTGCTGTTCAAATGTATTTATCGCCCCAACTACTCTTGATGCATTGACTTAAAGCATCTTGAGTCAAGGTATAGACCTAAGCATCTCAACCCAGTCTAGGTTATCAATCAAAGTGTCCTAATGTACTTGTGAGATGATGACTTCTAGATCTATAGGAGCATACAATTCTAGGGTTAAGTCCTAGGCTAAGTCCATTATGAAAAAAAACCTAGTTTTGAAGGGGATAATTTTTGAAAAATCTAAGTTGAAAAAGAATTTTAAAATTCAAAACTTAATAAGAAAAATGTTTTTTTTTAAAAAATATGAAATACTAGTTAAAAATTTTTTTTTGAAAAAATAAATGAACACAGTCCTATTCTACTAAGCACAATCCTAACTGCCTTCTTAGTATGCTAAATTCAGACTCAGGTAAGGGTTTGGTTCAGGGATCGGTTCAACTACTTGGGTTGGTTCAGCTATTGGTTCAATCGATGACTCAGTAGTTGGTTTAATTGATGGTTCAATTTCTTCTTGATCATGATTTAAAGTTTTTAGGCTTGGTGGGTTGTTTAGGTTGACAGTAGGTTTTGTTACATTTTCTTCATCGAATATTAAGTTTGTGGTTTCTTCAATTTTAAGGATTTGTTTATTGTACACCCTATATGCCCTACTTGTTGTTGAATATCCTATAAAAGTACCTTGTGTCACGCCCCGAGACCCAGGAGCCGCTGATCCAATATAAAATCGGACGTCACCTCCCCTGTCCGGCGGACAATTTACACATACACAGAACACGACCACGCAGTTTAATTGGCCTCAGGCCTCAAAATATAGATAGACACAATATAAAACACAAGACAACTAAGTAAATCATACCTGACTGCGGACCGGTCCGACTTACGACGAAACAACCAATACACAATAACCCCTTAGGCACACTACAACCCACACAAGACATATACAAAGTCCTAAAGGAAATATGAACTAAAAATACATCGCCAAGTACAAAAACAAAACTCCGACGTCGCGATGGGTAGGGACTGGCTGCTGGGCTCTTCTGGCGACTCCAAGTATCTCAACCTGAAATAAAAACATATGGCAACGGTGTGAGTCCATAAACTCAGCGAATACCCAGTAGATATGCATAGTATGTTATAATAACAATAGAAGTCTACGCTGATACAACCTCATATGAACAATAGGAAGAAAGGGTATACTGAAGATACTGAATAAAGATACATACCAGAATCCATCTATCCTGCAGAGGGTGAAATGAATCCCTATGGAACAAGTATAACATATAAACCAAGGTATATAGGTATCCAGTATATGCATGTCAATCAAGTGCAGCAAATAAATGCAGCAAACACAATCAAGTGCACAATGCATCGTATGCATATGATGCAATGTCATGGTCACCCCCTAACACCAGTCAAGCCACCGAGACAGGCGATACTGTGTCGGCCGAGTGGGTAGAGCTGTGACACTGTACGCACCCTGCTATCACTGCTCCTGAGTGACCGAGTGGACAGGATGCTGGTGGAGTGAACACTCCGCCCCATATATATATGGGGGAGATATCTCTCTCATCTTCTCTGGTCTATGGGAAGAGAAGGGATCCCTGCTTGCTACCACGCTCCAAAACCACTACCCATGAGCGGTTGAGCGGAGCAATACAGAGCAAATGCACACACGCTACGGTATCCACTAACCCATGAGTGGCCGTGTGTGCATATCATGTGCCGGAAAACGATTAGGCTCAACCACAAGGGAGTCGCTGATCGCCGGCATGCAACAATGCAAGGATGGTGTATGATAGATACACATACCTCCCTCCCAAGTCCTCAGTATACTAGGTCTCAGTCTGAAATCCTATAACAGGAAATACAGTTAACCTACAAGGTATACTGGCCGAAAACTACAGATCCCTCAAGGTCAAAGGCAGGAGATACATCACGATCTCTAAGCATACATCTAGATATGACACTACCTGATACTGTATGGAACTAACAGCATAATAACTCAGGGATAACTAACAAGTATCCAGAACAGACATAATAACTCAGGGATAGCTAACAAGTATCCAGGACAGGCATAATAACTCAGGGATAACTAACAAGTATCCAGGACAGGCATAATAACTCAGGGATAACTAACAAGTATCCAGATCATGCATAATAACTCAGGGATAGCTAACAAGTATCCAGGTCAGGCAATATAACTCAGGGATAACTAACAAGTATCCAGGACAGGTATAATAACTCAGGGATAACTAATAAGTATCCAGAACAGACATGATAACTCAAGGATAACTAACAAGTATCCAGGACAGGTATAATAACTCAGGGATAATAAATAAGTATCCAGAACAGGTATAATAACTCAGGGATAACTAAATAGTATCCAGAACAGACATGATAACTCAAGGATAACTAACAAGTATCCAGGACAAGTATAATAACTCAGGGATAATAAATAAGTATCCAGAACAGGTATAATAACTCAGGGATAACTAAATAGTATCCAGAACAGACATGATAACTCAAGGATAACTAACAAATATCCAGGACAGGTATAATAACTCAGGGATAATAAATAAGTATCCAGAACAGGTATAATAACTCAGGGATAACTAAATAGTATCCAGAACAGACATGATAACTCAAGGATAACTAACAAGTATCCAGGACAGGTATACTAACTCAGGGATAATAAATAAGTATCCAGAACAGACATGATAACTCAGGGATAACTAGCAAGTATCCAGAACAGGCATAATAAACAGGGATAGCGTATGATCTTACTGCTATCTATAACAGTCTATGCATAACCAGATGACAATATCATAAAGATAAGTCAAAGGGTACCCGCCTTAAATGAAGATGCTCGTACCAACAGAGAACCTCCCGTCCAATGGTCTGCGACCAAAATCCAAATCAATATCCTGTATCAAAGGATACATTTATTTAGCTATTTACACAAGTAATAACTAGCTAAATAAATTTACTCCCATCAAGCCATTGAGATTGGGTTCCATGTCAGTTTAATGTGAGGTTAACCCAAAATCCAACACCTCCCAAGCACAATTCATCGAAGAATAAACTCAAATCCACCAACTAATTAGCTCCAAGATCACAACCAATAACAGAGTTGGGAACCCATTCCAAACCTCATGGCTACCCACTAGTGAAGCTCTCGGTCAAGGAACACCATGGCCTGAACAACCTAAACATACCAAATACAAGAGTAAAGAAAACAGAGCATTCACATGGAGACTCATGACATAGAGATTACAAACTCACAAACTCCCAACTAAATCCACAACCACGCCACTGATCTATCCCATTTTGATTCTCCATCCTTCTCTACGGTATTACACAGTAGGTCAGCCACAAAATCCACAAGATAGAACCAAACTCCAAAACAAAACTTCCATCAAGAAACTCACGGCAGAACCCAAACACACACACACACACTGATCATAGGAAACCAACCAAACATCCAGATCTAAACAGATGCCATTCACAAGATTAATCCACCAATACAAACCTTACAGCCGAACAGAACCAAAACAAAGGCAGCATGTAAAGGAAATACTCTCCTTACCTCAAATCAACTCTTCTTCAGCTGCTCAAAATAGAACCACGATCCAACTGCCACCCATTCAGCTCCTCACGGTGAAGGAAAACAGCACAACAAATCTAGAATGAAACAACTCTCCAACATTTACTCGGAATTTAAACACAAAACAACCCATTGATGCAATCCAAGGTATCATCCATCACAACACAAAGCTAATTCATCCTTACCTGCGCCTGGCATAGCTCTCCCCGGTAGCCAATTCCAGTCGGCACAGTGAGGTGAAACAGAGAGGAAGAAGCCGCCTCTTGGCTGCGGCCAAGGTTCACGGAGAAGAGTTAAGAAAGTGATCGAGTGGCTGCTGCCAACGACTAGGGCACGCGCGAAGGGGAGGAAGAAGGAGTCGGATCGTCGCTGCTTAGGGCTCGCAAAGGGAGCGACGAGGAGGAAGGCTTCACCGACGGCTGCTGGCTGCGGCTAGGGCACGATGAGGAGAAGAAGGAGCGGCGCCACAGCTCTGGGACGCGAGGGGTGGGGAGTGTGCATCGACTCAATCGCAAGGGGAAGGAAAGCTCGGTGACGATGGGGAGTCATGCGATCGGAAAGAGGGGAAGAAGAGGAGATCGGCATCGGCTTGCTGGATCACGCGAAGGTGGAGGAGAACGTTGTCGTCGGCTGGTGGCAACGGCGGGGCACGCGAGAGGAGAAGAAAAGGCTGCGGCGAAACCGAGCCCTAACCGGCCCTTTTTAATTGGCATTTTTGCACTTTAACCCTCCATTCTTAGATCAAATCCAGATCTTGCCCTTAAGTTTCTGATTATTACCATTTGACTCCCCCTAGTTTGCTTTACTAACCCTTAAGCCCTCAAAATGTATAATTTTATTCTATCTAACTCCCTGAAACTTCGCCTAAGGGGTCGGAAACCCTATACTCAATCCGGAAAAATCGTGAAAAATTTTCTGGTCCGGATTTTCGAATTGCCGTATTTTACACCTCAGGTTGATTTTGATTGGAATTTTCCTAGGCAATCCTTAGTATTCAAAATGTGTACTTTACACCCAAATACCCTTAGATAATGTAAATTTGGTAGTCTGTGATAATAAATTTCACAAGGGGTTTTGTTGTGTCTTCTATTTATTAGGACCCTATTTTGAATATAACAGGTTGTGTTTATCGCTTCTGCCCAAAATTGATTGGATAAGTTGTATTTGTTGAGCATGGTCCTAGCGGCTTCCTGAAGGTTCTATTTTTCCTCTCAACTATTCCATTTTGTTGGGAAGTTCTAGGGCATGAAAATTCATGGATATACCGATTAATTTTACAGAATTGATTAAATAATTGATTTTCAAATTCTCCCCCATGGTCACTCCTAAGTCTTTTAATGTTTGTGTCATTTTGATTTTCTAGCATTTTACAGAAATTGCTGAATGAGTCTAATGTTTCATCTTTGATTTTTAAGAATCTGACCCAGGTAAACCTAGAGTAATCATCAATAACTACTAAGCAGTACCGATTCCCGCTTAGCGACTTGGCTCCATGTGAATCAAATAGGTCTAGGTGTAGGAGCTCAAGTGTGGCTTGGGTTAAGTCTGACTGGGTTGATTTGTGGGTTGACTTGGTTTGTTTACCTTGTTGACATGGATTACAGATGGTATTTTCAAAGTTTTTAATTTTTGGTATCCCTTTAACTGTCCAAGTTGACTTAGTTTTGAAATTAACTTTGTATGGGTGTGGCCTAGTCTTCTATGCCATAGATTGGTATCTTCTAGTTGAGTTAGAAAACATTTAGGTGTTACGGGTAGATTAATTGTATAGACATTATTCTTTCTATTACCCTTAAGTGTAACTTCTGGGTCTTGTAGATTCCTAATCAGGCAGTTAGAATTGGTGAAGGTAACTACATAACTAGTATCACATAGTTGGTTAATGCTAAGTAAGTTAAATTTAATGTTTTCAACTAGCAACACCTTTTTGATAATGAAATCAGAGTTTAGTTCAATATTACCTAACCCAATTACCTTTAGTGTGACATTGTTGCCAAATGCCACTGAACATAGGTCTTTGAACTTGATTTTGGTGAACTTTAATTTATCCCCAGTCATGTGTCTGGAGCATCTACTATCCAACATCCACTGGTTCAAATCTTTATGTTCCTACACATAAAGAATTTTTGATTTAGATTCATTTATGTAGAAGTAAGGATAGATTGATTGAATTTCACTGCCTAATCTGTCTCACCCATATCTAAGGTTATCAAGCATGTTGATCTTATGGGTTCCTTTTGTGAGACAAGTTTTCAGTTTTAGGTTAAAAAATTTGAGTTTGAATTAATTTTGAAAAATTAAGTTTTAATTAATGTTGAACATATTAAGTGAAATTAAATTTCAAAAAATATTAAGTGAAATTAATTCTGAAAATATTAAGTGAAATTAATTTTGAAAATATGGAATTTGTTGAATTTGATTAAATGTATATTAAGGGTAGGATTAATTTAGTTGGTTGAGTTGGACTACATTATTATGTCCTAGACACCTCACCCAATTCTAAGTGACAAAACATGTTTTCTTATCTGTTTTGTGAGATGTATTATTTTTATCATTGATTTTATTTTAAAACTATGATTTATTTGAAGCTTGTGTTAGATTTGAGTTTCACAAATAGTAATTTAAGAGTAAGTTTCGATAATTGACTTCCAGGTCTTGGCGAGGCACAAAGGCCTTCTTTGGTCGTAGCCTTATTGGATCAACAACCTTTCCTAAACAAAGTCTTTTAAAGAAAGATCATTTTCAAATTATTTTTTGAGACACTCTGGTCTAACTAGCTTAGGATTTGGAGAGGTAGCTTCGGCTAGTTCCACCGGACTAAACAAACCAAATAGGGTACGCCTTACCCTACTTGACTCCTTAGACAGGCTTCCCTAACGTACTATCATCTCACCTCCTCCTAATACTATGTTGTTCAAGTCTCAATTAACTCTGATCCTTAACTAACCATTCCTAAGTCCAAGCAGAATAATTTTGCGAAAAAGAAATAAACAAACATCAAGCAATAATTCAAGAAAAAAAATCATCTAAGTATAAAAATGGTTTTTATATTGGCTCCCCCTGGACTGAAGCCTTAATATGGGCTAGGCAAGATGTGAATCTTGTCCTTGGGGATCCAATATTGGTTTGGTCTAGCTTGTTTGGTCAAACCTAGCTTAGGGACCCATGCTTGGACTCAGGTTTTAGTTTGGTTCAATATAGAGTAATAAGATCTGTATTGCGAGTTGGTTTGATAGCCTAGTCCAGATCGATTTAGATCTGACTTCTATTTTCCAAGAATCATGTCAAGATTCTTGGAACTCGAAGTAAATCGTTCTAACACGACTCTAAGTTCCTTGACTTGAGTTTTCAAGGAGGAATTCTCTTCCTTAAGTTTTTAAACTTGAGTCGAGGTTCCTTCTTGAACTGACTCGGTTAAGGAACTCAAGTTGACTTCCTCTTTCTGGAATTTGAGTTCCTGTCGGAGGGTTTTAACCCGGATGTTGGCTTTTGCCATCTTGCGAGACAAGTAAGAGATTAAGTCCTAAAGCTCCGATTCAGGATAGCCTCTTACCGTAATTCGTCCGTTCTCCGAGATCGAGAGCTTTCCGGTGCCGACGTCTTCATCAGGTTCTGATTCTATTCTGGAGTCGAGGTCTTCCGAGGCGGTCAGCGCGAGGAGGTTGGAGTATGAAGCCTCTTCTTCATCCTCCGAGGACGATTCATCCCATGTGGCTTGAGGTGTCTTCTTCCTCCGAGTTTTCTTGTTTTCCTTCAAGTTGAGACACTCCGATTTGAAGCAACCCTTCTTGTTGCACTCGTAACAGGTTACATTGCTTTTAGTCTTCTGGCTCGTTGAGGGTTCAGCTGGATCATCCTTCTTCTGAGTCGTCTTCCTTTTGCTCTTTTGATTCTTCAGCAACTTGCAACTTCTAGTAGTTGTGAGCCATTCGGACCAGTTCTGGATGATCGATTCCATCATCGTCGGACTCCGAATCGGAGTCGTACTAAGGTATCGATTGCAGCTTCTTCTTTTGTGATTTTCCTGGAGTTTTACCTGCAACAAAAGCTATACTTTTCTCGACCAGTGCAGTATTAGTTTGTTCGTGTAACTCCAATTCTGAAAACAATTCATCAAGCTTAATGTCAGAGAGGTTCCTTGAAACCTAGTAAGCATCTACCATAGATGCCCACAACAAGTTCCTTGGGAACAAGTTTAGGGTATACCTTATTAGGTCACGGTTTTCCACCTTATAAACTATTGTGTGTAGTCCGTTCATCAGCTCCTGGATCTTTGCATGGAGTTGTGTTGCTATTTCCCCATCTTGCACCTTGTTGGTGTACAGCTTGTTGAGCAGAAGATCTCGTTTACTGATCCGTGTAACTGACGCACCCTCATGCAGCTCGATTAGTTTGTTCCAAAGCTCCTTTGCGCTGCTGAAGGGGCCGACGCGGTTGAGCTCTTCCTTGGTTAAGCCACATTGTAGTGTTTGTGTGGCTTTTGCGTCTGCTTCTATTTTCTTTTTGAGTGGATCGTCCCACTCTGAGTATCCTTGCACCTCACCTTGTGCATTTTTGGAGATCTTCAGTCAGGATAGGATGATGATCCACATGTCCACCTGAGTTTTCAGGTGGACCTCCATCCTGCTCTTCCAATAGGAGAAGTCTTCTCCTGAGATGAGTGGTGGTCTCGCGGTGTTGTAGCCTTTTTACATGGCCATAGAGTTTTTAACCTGAAAAATTACAAAAACAAAAAAACTTTGTTCCAAGACTAAGTCTTGGATTAGCAGTGCGACAGAAAGAAAAAATAATAAGAATCGAGTGGTGTTGCAGCAACCTCGATGAACGAAAATTTATGAACATTAAAAAAATTAAAAAGAAATCCATAAATTGCTCAATCGGTGGTTGCACCAGATTTGAGCCACCCGCTCTAATACCACTTGTGAGATCGTTTAGAATCGATAGAGGGGGGGGGTGAATATCGATACACTTTTGGATACGTAAGAATATTGCGCAGCGAAAAAATTAAAGCAATGCCAACTTTTTTTTCTTTTTACTTGGTTCGGAGTCTATGGCGGCTCCTACTCCAAGGCCCACAGTCTTTGACCGTTTTCATTGGGCAATTCTATATTTTGGAAAAGTATTACAAGAGTTGAATCACGAATACAGAATTAAAGTAAAACACTTAAAAAAAATACCGATGACCCAAAAAGATTCTGAAGACTGGAGCAGTAGGTCGTCGATCTGAATCGTTGTTGGCGCTTGGAACTCGAGCACGGAGGAAACAGAACTGAGCGCTTAAGTGCTTGAGTTGGAAAAAGTGTTGTTGGAAGCAAGGGGGTGAACCCCTTTTTATACTGTCGTCCAGGGCGCCCCTGATGCTGTAGGGTGCTTGCCACGTTGCCTATCTGCGTGCGTCCTCATCCGCAGACTCAGCCAACGTCTATCCCTTTATCCAGGGCGCCTGGGACGTCTGGGGCGCCTGAGTGCTCACGGGCGTCTCCCATGCTAATGTGGCAGTTCAGCTTCGCAGCCTCTGGAGTAACACATCTGGGCCGCCTCTATCAACACAGGCACCTGTATTCTCGGGCGCTTGAGTCCTCTCAAGCGTCTGGGAAGTAGAAACTCCTACCTTTTGCTCCTGCAACCAGGGTTAGTTCTAGAACAACAGTAATAGTAAAATTAAGTAGAAATAACAGTCTGTGCTGTCTTGGTTCTTACTTTGGTCTTCCAAATGGAACCCTAGGTCGAACCGACGCCTACTGTTCCCTCTTCCGAGGAACGCGTCCTCACCTACTCCTCTTAGGAGATGTTACCTTTTGCCAACCGGCTCCTCCAGATGGACTTTTGCTCGGCCTCCGTGATTGGCGGATCTCGAGACGTCTGTTTGTCGACCCGTCTCTACTTCTGTCCGCAGCTCCCGATCGGCTAAGACTTCTGCCCGATCTTCCGGATCAGGACTTCGGTGCCCAGTCCATGACCAGGACTTATTGCTCAACCCTGTAGGTTATGACTTCGTGCCTAGCTTACCTACACACTTAACAGATTCATTATATAACAACTTAACCTTAACTTTGAACCCTTTGCAATTATCAAAATCCAGGTTCGATCTGTGCTTCCGTCACCTACATAATAGGGAATAGGGAATAGGACTCAATGGTAATAATTGAAGGATCGTCTAAGGCGTGCAGAGGGGGGGGGGGTGAATGCACTTTTTCGGATCGTTGAACTCTACAAAGTTGTTAGCACAGCGGAAAATAATATGCAAAGAAATCAGAGATAATGCTAACACTTATCGTTTACTTGGTATCCACCCAGATGGGTGACTAGTCCAAGGATCCACGCCGCGAGCACCACTTTTCACTATCGAAAAGTCTCCTTGAGGTGGAGAAACCTTTACAGCAAGATCTTCCTCTTTACAGATGCAGAAATACGAGAGAGGAAGCAAAAATCACTCTACACACGAGCAGCACTTTGACACTGTACGGAACCGTACCGTGCACGTCCAAAACGTGCTCCTTTTATAGGTGAATAGAACAGATTCGCAATCTGTCCAGCCCGCACCAGTCAACTGTCCCTGGGGCAGTCGACTGGCCTAGCATTAATTGCTAGCCAACGGCTAGCCAACGACTAGTTTCGGGGGTATACTAGTCGACTGCCAAAATGCCAGTCGACTGGTCCGAGGCTGCAAACTTTCTGTGGGTTTTGGCAGTCGACTGCCTCTGGGGCAGTCGACTGGCCTACCTCCCAGCTCAGCTCCAGCCACTCCGGACCTTCTCCTTCACGTGTGCCTTCAAGTCTGCTCCCTTGGCTCGCCCCTTGAAGTCCTCTTCCTCTGGCTATCGTCCCTCGGATGCGCACGCAAGCCTTCCCTTGGCTTGCCTCCATGCCACCCTTCACGTGTGCCCTTGAAGTCCACTTCCCGGCTTGCCCTTGGAGCTCTCCTCGGCTCTCGTCCCTCGGATATGTCCACCATGTGTGATTCTCCAAGTCCTGCAAACTCAATCACACATATCAAATACAACATAACACTCTAACCTTAAACATATTCGCCCACACATCAAAACCATGATCTTCCAATCATTTAAGGGCCGATTGCCTCAACAATAATTCCCCATTGACACTGTTTGATATGTGTCAATGGGAATGAAAAGAAAAAAAAATCATTCCCCCATTTTCATTCCCTACTCCCACCTCATCAATCAAACTCCTAATCATTCCCTCATTTTTCATGTATCCAAAACACTATTTTTTTTATTTTTTATTTTTCATTTTACTATCTCCTTTTGCATCCTCTCATTTTATTTTCTCTCTCTACATTTTAAAATTTCTCCCTCTACATATTTATTCTTTTCTCTCACTACCTCTTATTATATTTTTCTCTCTACATATTTTATATCACTTTCTCTCTACTTATTTATCTTATTTTCTCTTTCTATATTTTTCTATATCACATTCTCTCTCTACCTCTCTATCATAATTTATCCATCTTTATTTTTTCACTTTCTCTCTATATTTTCTATAACACTTACTCTTTTTATATTTTCAACATCACATTCTCTCTTTATCACTCTTATCATAATTTATCTATATTTATTTTTTCAGTTTCTTTCTATATTTTCTATATTACTTTCTCTTACTACCTTTCTTATTATAATTTATCAATTTTTATTTTTTCACTTTGTCTTTGTATTTTCTATATCACTTTCTCTCTCTATTTTCTATATCACTTTCTTTCTCTACCTCTCTCATCTTATTTTCTCTCTCAAAACTTTCAATATCACTTTCTCTCTCTATTTCTCTTATCATAATTTATCTATCTTAATTGTTTTACTTTCTCTCTCTATATTTTCTATATCACTCTCGCTCATCTCATTTTCTCTCATTATATTTTTTTTAACGATTCCTCCTATTCTTTATCACATCTTTCTCTCTAGCTATCTTATCTTACTTTCTCTCTCTACTTTTAATTTTAATTTTCTCTATTATTTTAGGTAATTTTGATATTTTTATGGATTCCCATTACTAAAGTTTGTTGGTGCAGGAAGCACCTAAGTTAAACATGTATTTTGATAATGACAAAGGGTTCAGATGTTAAGGTGTTATTGTGATCTAACAAGCTTACTAAGTGTGCAGGAAAAAGTCCTAAGTATACTAGGTAAGAAGTCCTGACAAAGGGCTGGGCAAGAAGTACTGGTTGAGGACTGGACAAGAAGATCTGACCGGAAGTTGGGCAAAGAAGTCCTGGTCGAGGACTAGGCAAGAAGTCCTGGTCGAGGACTAGGCACCGAAGACCTAACCGGAAGTTGTGTAATGCCCCGAAATTTCTATATTAAAGTTCTTAAAGTCCTTAGAACTATTTAAAAATGTTTTAGAAATATTCTAGATATTTTTAGGATATTTTTATAGAATTTTCCGAGCCGTTTAGTATTTTTATTAAAAGAAATAGAGTTTTCGGCAAAAAGTTGCCTGGACGAGTTTTGAACCCGAGACCTCCCATGGGACCAACGACTTAAGTTGGTCGGGTTAACCAAGAGCCCCAGCAGGGGTGTGCTGAAAGAAAATAGAGAGATATTAAGTTAAGTTAAAAGTTGGACTTAAATACCCTAAGTATAAATAGATAATTAAAGAGAGAAATTTTTATTTTCTCTCAACTAAACCCTCTCCCTCGCCCAAGCCCACGCCGCACGCCGCCCTCTCTCTCTCTTGTGCGCACGCCCACACCAAGCCTAGGGCTTTCCTCCGGTGGCCGACCAAGGCTCTCCTCCGAGAGATTTTCCGATATTCGGAATCCCCACGACGAGAGGAACGCGTGAGCGCGAAGAAATCTCCGAGACTCCGAGTTTCTCCGGAACCTCCGACGCCGTTCTTGGTTGTAAGTCCAAGATATCGATGTAAGTACTGCTCACCTGCAGTAAGAGGCGGTTTTCCGCAAGAATTTTTCCCTTAAAAGTTTTAAAAGAGATATTTACTTTTAGTTTAAGATTTTGCATGTGATCTTAGTTCATTATATGCTTATATATATTTGATAGAGTACCCTATGTGAGTTTAGGGTCTAAGAAATCTGTAAGAAAAGAAAAGAAAGATAAAGAAAAAGAAAAGAGAAGGCCAAGGCCTTACGAAATCCCCAAAGGTCAAGACTTAGGGATTTGGGCACACAAGGTGTTCGATAAAATGCCAAGGCATTTAAAGATAAGAAAGAAAAGAGAGAAAAGCTATTTTATTTTCTAAGGCCAGTACCCGACGTCCAAGGGCGTCGTTAAAGAAATCCAGGTGTCCAATTCCAAGGTCTTGGCCCTGGTAGACCAAGGTCTGCCCTATTAGAATTGGTGGCTCGCTACCCCAACCTTTTAGGGAACGTGCATAAGATGGTACTTACGTCTTAAGTGGATCCAAGTGAGTTATTATTTTCAAGTATATGCTTTAGCAAAGTTTTTCTAAAGTTTAAGGAAGTTTTCTAAAAGTTAAAGGAAGATTTAAAATTAAAGAATTGCTAAAGTTTCAAGTTAAGCCAAGAAAAAGTAAGTTAAGACTTATTAATGCTTGAGTATGCGTGTTTTGAGTTATACATGTTTTAGTGTTTCTTTTAAGCATAAAAGTATCTAATGTGATTTTCCATTGTTTAAAAAGCATGCTTGCACATTGTGAGATTTTATGAGCTAGATAGTACTTGCTAAGCTTTATGCTTAATAGTTGCATTTCCTCTTGCTGCAGGCGAAGGTAAAGGTAAGCAATTCTGAAGGAAGGCGACGAGGCGGTGCTGAGTGACATGTGTGTGGTGGCTGATTTGGGAGAGGTCCTTGGGACGAGACAGTTTAGCTTATTTGAAATGCAATGTTTAAGGTTTCCAAATTCCAAGTTATTGTGTTATGGAGTTTATTCAACATTTATGCTTCGGATAGTTTTACATGCTCAATTTTGTAGAATGAAGATTCCATGTCATTTCAATTAGTATGCATACTTTTGTGAATGCACTAGATGAGCAAGGGCATGAGTAGTTTAGCATGTTGATACATTGAATTTTAAACTTATTCTTGAGCTTATTATTCCCTTTTGGACTAAGTCCTAATTGTGCTTAAAATACTTGTAAATTCGGTAGAAAAGTAAGATTTACATTCTATGAAGTTCTAGAAATGTTATAGAATCTTATAAGTAAAGATTACATGTCATTCTATTTAGTATACGTATCCTTATGATTGTATTGGATGAGTATGAGCATGAGTAGTTTTGAATATCGGTACTTTGATGGAGCTATTTGATGCATGTGCCAAGATATTGTTAGTCTCCTTTGGAATTAAGTTTTTATTTCTTTAAAGATGCTTAGAAAAGTTGCATTCATATTCCATAATGCTTTAGTAATATTATAGAACCTTGTGTGATGAGTTCAAATGCATGACTATTAAAGTTAGAATATCATTCTTAGATAGATTTAAATACAAAAAAAAAGAAAGTTAAAGAAAGATCCGCATTTTTAGTCGTTGCATTAGAGTCAAGAAGTAGACAAAGTAACGGCCCGTCTAAGGAGAGAAGGCGGGGCGCTACAAGTTGGGCAAGAAGTCCTGGTCGTGGACTGGGCATGAAGACCTGATCAGGTGGATTGGGCAAAAGTCCAACCAGAGGAGCCAGTTGGCAAAAGGTAAACACTCCTCAGAGGAGTAGGTGAGGACGCGTTCCCCATGCGAGGGAACAGTAGGCGTCGGTTCGACCTAGGGTTCCATTTGGGAGACCCAAAGTCAGAACCAAGATAGCTTAGGCTATAAATATTGGCTAACATGTTTGTGTCTTTTTGTTTTGGAACTAACCTTGGTTGCAGGGATCGAAGGAATGGATTTCTGTAGCTGAGGCGCCTCAATGGAGTGAGGCACCTCACTGGTGCTAGGTGCCCGGATGGATACGGGCGCCCCAGTGGAAGGCTAAACCGAAACAAACGAAGTAAACTGCCATGAAGCCTCTGGACCAAAGCAGCTCAAGCGCCCGGGATCATACGGGCGCCCCCATCAGCCCAGGCACCCCTGTGAAGGGGATAAGCGCTGACCGAGCCTGCGGATAGGAGTTCACGCAGGAGAGGCCACGTGTAGGCACCCCATCAACACAGGCGCCCCTATGGCTACTATTAAAGGGGGTTCACCCCTAAGGCTTCAAACAACTTCGCTCTCAACGCTCCAAGCACTTTCGTTCAAGCACTACACTCCGACAAGCTCCGACTTCGAGATTCCAACACCGACGACGACCCTCTGCTCCGAACTTTGATCCACCTTGGGCGTCGGTAAATTTAATTTACGAAAAGTGTTGCAAATTTAATTTTCAGTTCTATATCTGTACTCGATTTGTAAAAGACTTTTGACGACTATAGAATTGCCCAACGTAAATGGTCAAGGACCGTGGGCCTTGGAGTAGGAGCCGACCGCGACTCCGAACCAAGTAAAACAAACTTGAGTTCGCGTTTGATTTGTTAGTTTCCGCTGCGTAACTGCTCTATTTTCCGAAAAATTTGTTATCGATATCCACCCCCCCTTTATCGATTTTCTCAGATCCAACAAGTGGTATCAGAGCGGGTGGCTCAAATTTGGTGCAACCACCAATTTGAGATTTTTTTTCGGATTTACGGAATTATTTTAATTTTTTTTAATTTCTCGTTAATCGAGGTTGATGCAAAACCACTCAATCTTTTTTCATTGTTAGTAATTTCTTCCGCACTACTAATCCAAGACTAAGTCTTGGAAAAAGTTTTCGTTGTTTTTAATTTTTCAAAAAATATTAATGGCAATGCAAGAAGGATTCAGCACAGCCAGACCACCGCTTTTTAGTGCAGAAGATTTCTCATACTGGAAAAGCAGGATGGAAGTCCACCTGAAAACTCAGGTGGACATGTGGATAATCATCCAATCTGGCCTGGCGATTCCCAAGAACGCAGAAGAGTGGCACAACACTATTCTAAATGGGATGCCTCGTTGAAGAAAAGATCAAGGCTGATACAAAGGCACCCTAGACTTTGCAATGCGAATTGACCATGGACGAGCTGAACCGGGTGAGACCCTTCAACAGCGCCAAAGAACTTTGGAACCAGCTGATTGAGCTACACGAATGTACCTCCGACACCAGAATCAGCAAAAGAGATCTGTTGCTGACAGACTCTACATGATCAAGATGATTGAAGGAGAATCAGCAGCACAACTGTACGCCAGAATCCAGGAGTTAATGAATGGGCTGCATGCGATAGGCCACAAGGTAGAGAACCATGACCTAATCAGGTATACTCTAAACCCATTCCCAAGGAACACACTATGGACATCCATGGTAGATGCCTACAAGGTTTCCAGGGATCTCTCCAAAATTAAATTAGATGAACTGTTCTCTGAATTAGAATTGCATGAACATACTAACTCCACTATGGTCGAGAAAAGTATTGCGTTCATTGCAAGAAAATCTCAAGGAAAAACCACTAAAAAGAAGCCTCAACCAGCAACCGAGTCTGACTCAGACTCAGACTCAGAAGACAGTGAAGGGGATCGACCCAAGTTGGTTCGGCTAGCTCGGGACTGTTGATGCAGTCTGACCCTGATTGTTGTTTTGGTGTTGACACCGATTTTAGTTTAGGTTGATGATTATGATTATGATTAAGTCCTGATCGGGGATTGGGCCAGGTGCGAAAAGTCCTAACCTGGAGGGTTAGGTGTAGAAAAATCCTAGCTTGGAGGGCTAGGTGTGAAAAGTCCTAACCTGGAGGGTTAGGTGTGGAAAAATCCTAGCTTGGAGGGCTAGGTGTGGAAAAGTCCTAACCTGCAGGGTTAGGTGTGGAAAATCCTAGCTTGGAGGGCTAGGTGTGAAAAGTCCTAACCTGGAGGGTTAGGTGTGAAAAGTCCTGGCTTGGAGGGTCAGGTCCTAGCCTGGAGGGATAGGTTGATGAAACCCTGGCTTGGAGGGTCAAATCCTAGCTTGGAGGGCTAGGTTGATGAAATCCCGGCTTGGAGGGCCAGGTCCTAGCTTGGAGGGCTAGGTTGAAGTCCCGGTGAGTGAGACTGGGCAAGTCACGAGTCAGAGGAGGGCTGGAGGCTTGTTCTCATGACTTGGAGTGCATTTGGGCTTGCCTGGATCGGTCTGGTGACCGATCAGGAAAGTTGGCATGGTGCTCCTTCGTGGATTGGTCTGGTGACCGATCCAGCAATGACTGATCGGTCTGGTGACCGATCAGGGAGCATACAGTGAGTTTGGTTCTCCTTACTGCTCGGCTCCTGATCGGTCTGGTGACCGATCAGGGAGCAGACAGTTTGCTCACTGATTGGCTCCTGATCGGTTTGGTGACCGATCATAGAGCATACAGTGGGTTTTGGGAACCTTACTGATTGGCTCCTGATCGGTCTGGTGACCGATCTGGATCACTATGCAGATCGTTCTGGTGAACGATCAACCGTCACTGAGTTCTCGCTATCACCGATCAGGCTGGTGCCTGATCAGTCGGGGAGCTTCCTGATCGGTCTGGTGACCGATCAGGTCACAGCCTGATCGGTCTGGTGACTGATCAGGCCCAGGTGGCCGCGAAAGCTGGGAGTCCCAGCAAAGCTGTGGATCGGTCCGGTGACTGATCCACGAGCCCTGGATCGGTCCGGTGACTGATCTCTTTAATTCAAAATGCACTGTCAGACGCTCTGATCACGTCTGAATATATCTAATTTCTCTGCGCTTAATCTCTGATACATGATTCTCTGTATGATTTGTTGTGCTAATGATCTGATTAAGTTGCAGGTGATAGGAATGGATTCAAACACTCAAGGAGGGTCAATGAGAGTCTTTCCTTGGAGTAGGTTTGTCTGTTTTCCATCTCAGGTTGCAACGGACGCTAGCATTGGCTGGAGCTGCTGACTGGGGCTGGTCTGAGGGAAGCTTAGGGAGTCCAGGAGAGCTCAGTGATAACTGGCTGTTGCAGGAGAGCAGCTAGAGGCTGCAGTGAGGTGCTGTGACCTGGCGACAAGTAGAGGGACTTAAGCGCTTGGTGGCGAAGAAGTCTAAACAACAACACTGCATACACTTGATCAGTTTTCAGTTCTTGCGACAACTCTTGTTTCTGCTCGTGCGATTACTTCCATCATCTTTTGAGCAAGCGATTGTGATCTTTGAAGTAACCTTCTGTTACTTGAGCACTTGGAAGAGAAGCAAGAAGCTTGGCGAGTCCATCAACGAGAAGACACGAAGAAGGGAGTTCTTGCGTGAGATCTGTGCTGGGTGGAACTCGGGAGAAGTTTGCTTTTGTTCTTATGGTTCTAAGTGCTAAGTAAGATCCTTCTTGTGTTTCCCGTACTTAATATTTGATCCATCTTGAAACGCTGTGGAGAGGTTACTCCACCGAGAAGGAGGTTGCATTTTATCCGAATTTTCCGGGGCTTGATCTGCCGACGATCAAGGGATCGCCCACCTTAAGGGCACGCCAAGGAGTAGGGGCAAGTATCCCCAAACCTTGTAAATCCTCTTGTTAGCATTTTGCATTTGTGTTTAGCTTAGGGTTTAGTTTTCTGTAACTCTGGTTTCTTGTGCTTCCGCTGTGCTACTAACATTTGAGGTGCAGAAATACGAAAAGAGCTAAAGTTCAATTGTCTGGCTACATTCACCCCCCTCTCTAGCCATCCAAGTTAGTCAAGTCAGAAGCAACATTAGTAAGTTGGTCAAGTCGGAAGCAACATTGTGTTGCTCTCTCCATGACCGAGGCAGAATATATCGCCATGGGAGAGAGTATATCGTAATTGTTGTGGATGATTCATACTCTAGAGGACTATGGATTAAGCTACAAGGGTGTGCAAGTGTTGTGTGACAATATTTGCACAATTAACCTAACCAAGAATCCAGTCCATCATTATAGGACTAAACATATTGAACTGCGCCACCACTTCATTAGGGATCATGTTGCTAGAGGAGATGTTGTACTCTCATATGTAGAGTCCAAATCAAATCTAGCGGACATTTTCACTAAACCACTCCCCAAAAATGAGTTTAGCTTCTTAAGAAGGGAATTGGGAATGTGTCGCGCTTCGTAGGATTGATATGCATTCAAAACCCTTTGTGATCAATTCGAATTGTTGGGATACAATTGGTTAACTTGGGGACATCTCACACAAACTATAAAGTTCAACAAAATGTTTTTGTTTGCTAGATATGGGGTGAGATGCTAGGATCAACTTAATTTCTCAAAATGTCAATGCATCCCTTGAGAAATTTGGTTGACGAGATAAAAATCACTTCGGTAACCAAGTATGGGGAAAGTCAATGCATAACACATGTGTACTTGGCTCCATAATCATACTTGGACATTCCAATCAAGGAAACTTGATTGGAGACTTGAATTTGGGACAAACTTGCTTGAAATTGCTTGAATGTTTGTTGATTGAGTTTGACTCCACTTGGGTGGAGCAAAGTGATTTGTCAAAACCATAAGGACTTTTGATCCTCCTTCAAGGATCAATTATAGTCATGAGATCACTTCCAAGATCGATAACTTTGATCAAATCTTATCAGAAGTCATTTGGAAGTCTGAATCTGAAAGTTTTAGATCGTATCAGGAAAAATCAGGAAGCCTGATCGATCACCGGACCGATCAGGAGTAGGACTGATCGGTCCAACGGATCAATCAAGCTGTTTCGTGATTAACCACAGAAATTTCTCTGTGTTGGTCTGGATTGGTCCCCGGACCGATCTGGACCTCCCCGTGGTGATCGGTCCACAGACCAAATAGAGAAGTCACAGAACACTTCGCGGAAAATTGACCAAACAATCTGTGTTGGCCTGGATCGGTCCCTGGACTGATCTGGCACCCTGTGGTGATCAGTCCACAGACCGATTAGGGGGCTCACAGAAAAACCTCCAAACCTACTGTTCGCTTCCTGATCGATCAGGGGCCTGCCTGATCGGTCACCCGACCGATCAGGACCAGGACAGATCGATCAGGCTGGAGCTTGATCGGTCTGGGCGCTCCCAGATCGAACGGTGATCCGTTCGATCACATTAAATTGCGGTTGGTGGACCGATCCACCAACCGATTAATTCCTCCTAAACCCTACATCTCCCAAGCCCTAGCGCCGAAACTCACTTCTTGCGCATCCTCATCCTGTGCGTGAGCTCTTCCTGCGTCTCCTTCTTCCTTGCGCGTGAGTTCCACTTCTTCCCGTGCGCGTGTGCTCTTCTTTTTCTGTGCGAGAGTTCGTGTCAAGCTTCTGCATTTTTCCTCTCGTGAGCAAGTTTCCAAAGTCAATCAACTCAACATGGCACCTAAGTAAGCATTGTTGTTGGTTTTCTTACAAATCAATTCATAGATTCTGTATTTGGGCTAACCATATTTTGGTGTTTTCCTGTTGTGTTGTGATCCTACTCATTGTCGTGACCTTGCCATAATTTTTCACCCCACTAATTAAACCTAATCATGTGCAATCTATATCATGATCTGATTCTTCCCGTGATCAAATCTTGGTTCTTTGATTAAACCCATGTTCATATGATCAATTCCATCTTGTGTTATATTTCATTCTTGTGTCATGATGATGTTCACTTGTTTCACTTTATTTGATTCAAATTGTTGCCATGATCTATTCAAACCCTTTAGAAAGTCATCTAAGGGCAAGAAACCCGCTGAAGGGTCCTCCAAGGGCAAAGACTCTTCATCATCTGCACCCGCTTCAAGATCTCCACCACCTCCACATACCAGATTTCAAAATATTCATTATGCACTAGCCTTTCAATGACACACTTTCAAACTCATGCCATGTCGAACTATGGACCAAACCTTTATTTACGAACATTGTCCGACGGTACGGCGAATCATTGAACACTATGAACTTCAATCCATTCTTTTCCTTGAGAGGCCAATCAACTTTGATTTGGTCTCTGAATTTTATAATAACATGGTCAGTGGAGAGGGCATGGGGTGGAGGACCCGTGTCGCCAGTGTCGACCTTGATTTTAATCTATCTGCTTTCACTGCCTTTCTTGGTTGTCGCCGGTCAGATAATGACTTTTCACTCTACCCTTATCTTCCGGATCCCCTACCGGTTCCCTTTGATGGAGTCACCCCTGACTCTATCCATGAGTACTTTTTCGATCATCCTAGGTCGAGGGAACTCGGTGAGGTTACCAATGACTTCCCTACATTTGCTGCTCTCCGCCTTTCCCCCATAGATTATGTCTTGTTTAATATTATCACTAACTGTCTCATTGATAAGGCTCGCGTGTCGTACCGCGAGTATCAAATACAATCAAAGTATCGAACTCCTCTACACTAATGTAGCATAGAGTAACTCGAGTCGTCTCCCAACGAATGTAGTCGATGCATGATAAACATTACGATCGTATGTTTTTGCTTTTGGGTTTTGGATATGAAATTGGGTTTGGATTTGAACGTTAATACTACGAAAAGAAATAGCAAAGCAGGTATGAAATCTAGTTCTAATTAAGGAAAGACAATGCAGGTAAGGAAATCTAATTTAACCTAACTACAATTGCAGCAAAGAAAATGATAACTAGAAATTAAGCATCAACGAAACTAAACATAGAGCAAAACTACGACATTGAAGAAATCTAATCTAACTTAACTTAATTGCATGTAAATGAAGACATGAAACTTAAAGCATGGGAAAAGCAATACAAAATAACAGCTAAGCAAGTAAGAAACTTCACAATTTAAGCTGCGAACTTTCTGTGAGTTTGGCAGTCGACTGCCTCTGGGCCAGTCGACTACCCTGCCTCCCAGCTCAATTCCAGCCCCTCCGGACCTTCTCCTTCGCGTGTGCCTTCAGGTCTGCTCCCTTGGCTCGCCCTTTGAAGTCCTCTTCCTTTGGCTATCGTCCCTCGGATGCGCACGCAAGCCTTCCCTTGGCTTGCCTCCATGCCACCCTTCACGTGTGCCCTTTGAAGTCCACTTCCCGACTTGCCCTTGGAGCTCTCCTCCCTCGGCTCTCATCCCTCAGATAGGTCCACCAAGTGTGATTCTCCAAGTCCTGCAAACTCAGTCACACATATCAAATACAACACAACACTCTAACTTCAAACCTATTCGCCCACACATCAAAACCATGATCTTCCAATCATTCAAGGGCCGATTGCCTCAACAAGTCCTTCGCTAGGGCTTCAGTCCCAAGCTGTCCTTCGCCTGGTGCCTAGCAGTCCTTCGCTAGGGCTTTGTACCCTGACATTCCTTCGCCAGTGCCTAGCAGTCCTTTGCTAGGGCTTTGTACCTTGGCATTCCTTCGCTAGTGCCTAGCAGTCCTTCGCTAGGGCTTTGTACCCTAGCATTCCTTTGCCAGTGCCTAGCAGTCCTTTGCTAGGACTTTTTAACCTGCATACTAGAGTAACTTGTTAGATAACAAGTAAGACTTAACTTTTGAGCCCTGTTGCCATTATCAAAACTCAGGTTCGACTTGGGTGCTTTCTGCACCAACATGTTGTTTTCTATGAGTTTTATTTACTTGCCCGAGACGTGCAAGAATTAAGTGTGGGGGAGTTTGATAACCATCATTTTGTTGATTATTTTAGGCTCTAAAATCCATGTTTGATCCACATTTTATATGCTTAAGTTTGCAATTGTATTAGGTTCCATGTATTTCCTCTATTTTGGCTTTTAATTCAAATCTTTTGAGATATTTTTGGCACTAAATTTGAATATCATTTTGTAGGCTTCAAATGATCATTGACCTAGATCAAATCGGGTCAGACTTGAGTCGGCATTGGATCCAGATCAAAGGGATCAAGCATCGGATTAATAAGAGTCGTCCATTCCAGAGAATAGTTAGATCTGAGACATCGGTCAACTTCTGGTCAATCCGAGTTCAAGATAGAATCAATCATGACCATAGATCAAGATCTGAAAGTTTCAGCCAAATCAGAAGTAATCTGACCGTTGGATCAAGCTCAAGATGTTCTAGACCATCCATTCAAGAAAAAGGAAGATCTGGATCATCTGCCACTGATCTGGTTAATCCGAGCTGGGGACAGGTAGATCAAGACCGTTGATTGGAATCTGTGGAGTTTGGTTCAAATCTGAAGAGATCCGACCGTTGGATGAAGCCAAATCGATCTCAGCCGTCCGTTGCTAATTCTCTTCTGAGCTGTGAGCTCTGGCTTGGCTGACTGGACTGAACCCAAATGCTGGTTTAACTGAGGCTGGGTCGAACTCCACTGGCAGGGCTGGACTAAGCTGGAATGGGCTGCTGGGCTGAGGCTGATTGAACCCAAAGGTTGGTCGAACCCAAGCTGGACTGAACCCAAGCTAGACCGAACCAATTGGACACACACAAAAACCTTATCGTGCAGAGAAGTTAGGGTAGACGGGGGTTCCCGACTCAATCCATCCACCTCCACCGGCGATCGCCTCCCACTTTATCGCCGCCGGCCGGAGCTTCGATCGATCGCATACGAGGGGTTCCCGACTCGATCAGATCTTCTCCATCCACTCTCCACCATCCTCGCCAACTCACTCTCGATGCAGTTGCTCGAGAGCGGAGAGGGGCGAAAGGGGATTATCCACTTCTTTGCAACCATCGCACCAGAGCTAGGGCTCAGGGGTTCCGAACCCTAGCTGACCTCCATTCCCTCTCACCCTCGCCCGGACGAGCTAGGGCTCAGGGGTTCCGAACCCTAGCCGAATGCAGCCGTCGCACAAGATACAAACCGCAGCTTCATCTTCACTGCTCGAAAGGGGTTCCTTCGCAGCATTCATCTTCACAGCAGTCATTTCCAGTAGATTTCCAGCATAGCAGTTTTGTCCTTCAGCAGTTCTTTCTTCTCAGTTTCTCACAGCATTTCCAGCTTCATCTTCACAGCAGGCCGATTGGAAACTTCTTTCACAGCAATTTCATCAGATGCAGCAGTTCTTCCTCATAGTTTTTCATCATAGCAATTTTCCTCTTCACAGCACATAATTCTTGGGTCAATTGCATGTTTCAATTGGTTTTGAATGTTGATTGTTCTTAATTGATGAATGTTTGGGATAATTTGTTGAATGTTTGTATTGGATGAATCTTCCCCATTGCAATTTACATGTTCTTGAAGCAATTTCAATCATGCCTATATAGTGTTCGGTCAAATGCCTCTTAGAACAGTTATTT
>JAGFNQ010005688.1:0-58775 GCA_024364735.1 Boesenbergia rotunda
TTGCTCGGGTCGTGACCCATTGTTGTCATGTCTTCTCTTTGTTCAAACGTCTTACCTTATGATTACTCTTCTATGATAAAATCTTGGGTCTTTGATTAAATTGTGTTCTTATGATCATGTCTCCCTTGTGTCTCTGATTGAACTGTGTTCTTTTAATCATTGTGTCTTGATCACGTTATCTGATTGGGTCTTACCTTGTCTTGATCAATTTGATCGAATCTTATTCTTGTGATTGGTGTCAAATCTGCTGTCATGACCTATTTCAATCTCTAAAAAATCTTCTAAGGGCAAAGAAGATGTTGAGGGTAGCTCAAAGGGGAAAGCCCCTTCTTCATTTGCGCCCTCCAGAAGGCCTCAGCCTTCTTCAAGCTCCCGCTTTCTAAATGCGGCCTATGAACAGGCCTTCCAATCGAGGACCTTTAAATTGCTACCCTGCCGATCCATTGATGTCCCTTTCCTAACTGAGTACTGCCCCTCCATCATGGAGATCGTCACTTTTTATAACCTGGGTTTCCTTCTATCCTTGGAGAGGACTATTAATTATGACCTGGTCTCTGAATTTTACAACAACCTTCAGCAAGGTCCTCAGGGGGGCTTCGAGTTCACTACTCGAGTCGCCAAGCGGACTCTTGATTTCTCCTATGGCATTCTAGCTGAGTATCTGGGTGGTAGACGTTCATCCAACCTGTATTCGATTTATCCCGAGCTTCCTGATCCCCTGTTGGCACCTTTTGCAGATGTTACCCCCGACTTCATCTATCAACATTTCTTCGGTCATCCCCGTCCAGCCGGGCTTGATGAATTGGGTCCTGATTTTCCTACCTTTGCAGCACTTCGTCTCTCTCCCACTGATTATGTCTTGTTCAAGATTATCACAAATTGTCTTCTTCCAATCACTTTAAAGCCTTTGACCGAGATCCGACCCTATCACTGCCTTATGTTCTACGGCATGCACCACCGAATGGATTTTGATATCATGGAAAGTATCTTTCAGTCCATTCTGTCTTATAGAGAGCCCAGTCGCCGCACAGTCTACATGCCATTTGGTCATGTCATCACTGACTGTCTTATGTCAGTTGGTGTTGATGTCATGAAGGGCAGGACCGTGTCCATGGTCATGCAGGATTGTCGGCTGGGTCAGCGTGCTTTTGCCAAGTCCGACATTATTATTCGAGAGCACGATCGGGCCTTGGTTTGGAAGGATGGGAGAGGACTCGATGATCTACCTGGAGGAGCACCACATTTTTAGGCACCACCCGAGGCTGCTGCACCTCATGAGGCTCCTGCTGCTGATGCTGAGTACGACTATGAGCCTGATCCAGATCTACGATGGCAGATCTCCGAGCTAGATCGGATCCTTTAGGAGGATATTCATTTGAGGGAGCTCCATCGAGAGGAGATCCGCTCGAAGTTCCAGTCCTTCGATCGCAGATTGACCAGGGTGGAGTCCACTGTCTCTGGGGTCCAGACATTGCAGCAGACTTGGTACGCAGAGTGGCGCCGCCATACATTTCCAGGGGATGCCCCTTCATGCAATGCTGCACCAGGGTCTACTGATGCCACGATGGATGATCTCATGCAGGATGACGACCCCCCCCCCCCCACTGACAGTTGAGTTTGGATGTCAGTTGCCTCTCCTTGTGATCTGTGCACTTGACTGTTTAATTTGTGTGATTTTCGGGCTATATGCCCTATGACTTATCAGTTGTGGCCTTGAGCCGCACGTGTTTTAACTTTGATGCATGTGTCTTGCATCTTGTTATGCCTTGACTTCTCTGACTTTGCTTCACATGTTTATCCTAATTCAGTATGTTTATTGTTGATGCTATGTTGATGTTTTTGATGTCATGCTCATATGATACATATGCTTGTTTTGCCATGCTCTATTTTTGTCATATGTGTTCATATGTGTTTCAAAGAAAAAAAATCAATCTTGTTTTGGGATACCCCTAGGGTTGAGGGGGAGTATGTTTAAACTTAACATCCCTTCTAGACCCCTTTTCGGTGTTCGATAAAGGGGGAGAGTGTTGGTTGGTTAAGTTTAGAATGATTATATTATAGGGGGAGGATCTTGATTCCCCTATGATTCTGAAAGTTGAGAAATTGATTGAGAATCCCTAAACTTAAAATCGGATTGTCAAACAACAAAAAGGGGGAGATTGTTGATGCAGTCTGACCCTGATTGTTGTTTTGGTGTTGACACCGATTTTAGTTTAGGTTGATGATTATTGATTATGGTTAAGTCCTGATCGGAGATCAGGCATGTTATGGAAAATCCTAGCTTGGAGGGCTAGGTATTGGAAAATCCTAACCTAGATGGTTAGGTGTGGTAAATCCTAGCTTGGAGGGCTAGGTGTTGAAAAGTCCTAATTCGGAAGAGGTGGGTGAAAAGTCCTAGCTTGGAGGGCTAGGTGAAAAGTCCTAACTTGGAGGGTTAGGTGAAAATTTCCATCTTGGAGAGTTAGGTGAAAAAGTCCTGGCTTGGAGGGTCAGGTCCTAGCTTGGAGGGCTAGGTCTGGAAAAGTCCTAATTCGGAAGGGTTGAGTGAAAAGTCCTAGCTTCGAGGGCAAGGTGAAAAGTCCTAACTTGGAGGGTTAGGTGCAAATTCCTAACTTGGAGGGTTATGTGAAAAATCCTTAGCTTGGAGGGCTAAGGTGGATGAAAACCTAGCTTGGAGGGCTAGGTTTGAGTCCCGGAATCGGTCTGGTGATCGATCAGGGAAGCTGGCATGCTACTCCATTGTGGATCAGTCCGGTGACCGATCCAGCAATGACTGATCGGTCTGGTGACCGATCAGGGAGCACACAGTGAGGTTGGGAACCTACTGTGTGGCTCCTGATCGATCTGGTGATCGATTAGGGAGTATGCGTTTCACCCACTGCTTGGCTCCAATCGGTATGGTGACCAATCAGGGAGCACTCAGTGAGGTTGAGTTCCCCTTCTAATCTGCTCCTGATCGGTCTGGTGACCGATCTGGATCACTGTGCAGATCAGTTTGGAGAACGATCTAGCTTCGTGAGTTCCTCACTAAGATCGATCAGGACGGAGCCTGATCGGTCTGATCATGATCTGATCGGTCTGGTGATCGATCAGGAGTCTCCCTGATCGGTCAGGTGACCGATCAGGAGGTTTGGACTGTGAAGCTCAGAAATCGCCCTATAATGGGGTGGATCGGTTGGTGATCGATCCACAACCTGGGGTCGGTCTAGTGATCGATCAAGGAGAATCCCAAAGAAGTCGCGATTTCTGATTGAGCGTTGGGGATCGATCAGGACGAAGCCTGATCGGTCTGGTGACCGATCAGGAGACCCTCTGATCGGTCTGGTGACCGATCACTTTAATTCAAAATACACTGTCAGACGCTCTGATCGCGTCTGAACGTATCCGATTCTCTGCGCTTAATCTCTGATGCTTGATTTTCTGTTTGATATGCTGCTCTAATGATCTGATGAAGCTGCAAGTGATAGGGAAGGATTCAAACACTCAAGGAGAAGTCAATGGAGGCTTTCCTTAGAGCAGGTTTGTCTGTTTTTTATCTCAGGTTGCAACGGCTGGAGCTGCAGACTGGAGCTGCTGACTGGAGCTTGGCTGAGGGAAGCTCAGGGAGTCCAGGGAGAGCTCAGTAGTAGCTGGCGTTGGCAGGGAAGCAGCTGGAGGCTGCAGGAGATGGTGCCACCTGGTGCTGAGTGGAGTAACAAAAGGGCTCAAGAAAGCTTCGTTGAAGCAGAGTTCGAATTGGAGTTCTTGTTGCCCCCTTGTGTTCTCCACATCTTGCTTGTATGTTCTGAAGTGTGATCATCTTGTGCAAGCAACCAAAATCTGTGAAGCAACCACTCATTACTTGAGCGCTTGAAGGAAGGGACAAGAAGCTCCGAGTCCAACAGCGAGAAGACACGAGGAGAAGGCTCTTGCGTGAGATCGTCGCTGGGTGGAGCTCTGAGGGAGCTTGCTGTGTTCTTGTCTTTGCTAAGTGCTAAGTAAGATCTTTCTTGTGTTTCATTGTGCTTATACCTATATCTGTGATTGAAACGCTGTGGAGAGGTTTCTCCACCGAGAAGGAGGTTGCTTTCTATCCGGTGATAACCGGGGCTTGATCTGCCGACGATCAAGGGATCGCCCACCTTAAGGGCACGCCAAGGAGTAGGGGCAAGTTATCCCCGAACCTTGTAAACCCTCCTTGTTAGCGATCTTGCTAGTTGTGTTTGTTTGCCTTCGTTTTCTGTTTTTTGCTTACTCTGTGTTTGCTACTTCCGCTGTGCTACTGATAAGTTTGAGTGCAGAAATTTGATAAAGTCTTTAAGTCCAAGTGTTTGGCTATATTCACCCCCCCCCTCTCTAGCCATCCGGTTCCAACAAAAACCCTACATCCCCTTGGTATATAGGCTTGGCCTCGAAGCTGTACATGCCCGGCCAAGAGTTGCTTAAACCCAGCCCCTTGGTGTGTCGGCTTGGCCTCGGAGCTGTATGTGCCCGGCCAAGAGCTGATTGAACCCTACAGCCCCTTGGTGTATAGGCTTGGCCTCGGAGCTGTACACGTCCAACCAAGAGCTGCTTAAACCCTGGCATTCTAAGGGGGACAAGAAATCCCTCCAAATATAAGCAAAGTTGATATTCAATAATAAAACGACCACCCACTTGTCCTACAAAAGAGAGCTTAAAAAGAAGACGATACAGCAGGCGAGGGATTGTCAGGGAGTCTATGCCTATATATCCTATAAATGCCGCTCCCCCAGGGGCAGGTTATCCCACACACGCTAGACAGTTATCGCACGCAAGTCCGAGCTGGGTTTCAGTAGCTGATCCTTCTCCAGCTGGCGGATAGCATCATAGAAGCCCTGTTTGAAGCACTTCAATGCTTGCACAGCTACCACCTCAGCATACTCCTCCGACTCCAAGTACTTAGCTCGGGATTCCGCCTCGATCCAGGATAGTTGAATTGTGTGGTCGTCCTGCTGCTGCTGTATCTTGGCCTCATCCTCCTCTTTGGCAGCTTTCAGGGCTGCCACCTCTTGTAGTAAGTAATCCTGAGTCTCTTGCACCTCCTGGAGTGTTTGAGTAGCAGCAGCAGTTTGTGCTTTGACCTGGGTCACATGATCCTGGAGATCGACTGCGTAAGAGTGTGACAGCTCCAAGTCGCGATCTCACAAAGCCATCAGGCGCTCACGGTTCGCATCCCGGTCCTCCCAGACTTTCTTCGCGGATTCCAGGAGGTTAATTTGACTGATCAGTTTGCCCATTTGGATCTGGAGTTGATCCCGCTCTTGTGATAGCTACTGCAGCTCCCCTTCAAGCACTTGGTCCTTCTCGGATTCAAGGCGTTCCCGGAGTTTGTATCCGTGCAGAACATCCTCGGCCGCTATTAAGGAGGCCAAATAATGCTCATTTTTCTCGCGAAGAGCCCGGCTGACCTCGAACTGCATGAGTCCCACCTCACAAGCCCGGCCGATCTCCGCCTCGGCATCTGACACCTTCTAGAGGAGGTCTTCAATAACCCCTTTGGAGAACAACAAGCGGCTGGTGGTGGCACAATTAGAGGCCACCTGTAGGGTATATACAGACAGTCAATAGAAAGACTTTGGAGTAAAATGAAAAGAACGCCACAAATGTTTACCGTCAGTAAGGATTGGTGTAGCATGCCCAGGTAGTGGGTTGACTCAACCCAGGGTAAGATGGGAGAAGGAAGAATTCCCTCAGTATGGGACCCTGACTGATCGGGAACATCTCCTGTGTCAGGGGCATCTTCTTCTGTACTGGAAGCACTTGGCAGTACCTCAGAATCGACCCCCTTTATCTTGATGGATTGGGAACTGTCGGCCGCCTTCTTCTTTGCCTTGGGAGCCTTCCGGTGAGAGCGATGCGGATGCGTGAACACCACTTTGCCTCGGGGAACAGCCGGAGGATCAATCGGGAGAGCTGGGGCGTCAGTGACAGGGATGGGCGTCTCGGCGATAGGAGAAGAAGACCCTTCCTGAACACCCGGGGATCGTGAAGCCGCATCCCCGGGGATAGCCGAGCATAACGACGCCGGAGACAAGCCTTTCTTCAACCGCTTCAGGGGCGATCCCTTTGGGATCGACACGCCCGACGCTTCTTTTCAAGCGCATGGATCTCGGGAGGTGTGACCGACGAAGGAGGCCCTTGGGCCCGAGTAATAGGAGTGGTGGACCTCCCTCCCCGAAGTGGGGGCAACGCCGAGGCTCCGATGTCCTTGAGGGCCCCTGGTGCCACTGGGCCTGCAGACGACTCTCCCACCACCTCGTCACCCTCAAGGGGGATTCCTGCGGGGGTTGAAAATACCGAGCCTGGAACCAACGCCTGCTCGTTAGCTTGGTCCTACTTCAGGAACTTATTCATCACGAGGGAAAACATAATGTTGCCTACAGAGTAAAAGACAAGAGAACATCAGTCAGCATTAACCAGGAACTGCACCAAGTACAAAACAACTTACGAATGCTGGATTCGAGGGGGGTGATATTCAGACTAATTTCAACCTGATAGAGGATCTCCTCGCACTGCACCAATTGAAGTCCGTGGAATTCCATCCCAGCCTAGATACCCTTGGCTCTCTGATATCCCGCGTCCTGTTGGAAGCCGCCAAGGTCGGGAATAGGAGGCAGGTTATCCGTCCAATGAATGTGGCTGAAGGGACGCTCGGGAAGGTGAATATAGAAAAATCTCTCCTTCCATCCTTTGTGCGAAGAAGGGAGGCCCCCCAGAAATCTGTGGTCGGGACGGGCAGTAAAACTAAATGCTCCTCGAGCCCCAACTGGAATGAAAAAGAAATGGAAGAATCGGTGGGTTAGAGGAATGTTGAAAAGCTTGAAGAGGACGAGGGCCCCGCCCATTTGGGCGAAGGCGTTGGGAGCCAGTTGTTGGAGTGGGATGCAGAAGTATTAGGCAATATTCATGAAGTAGGGAGAAATAGGAAAGCGAAGCCCTAGTTCTAGTTGCCTCAAAAAGGTGTAAAAACCCTCGTAGGTGGTTACCGGCGATTGACCTGAGGAAGGGACCCTTACCTCCCAATCTACCGCGATACCGTATTTTTGGCAGGCCGCCTGAAGGGATTTCGACCTAACTTTGGAAAAGATAGTCTCATACCACTCGAAACGAAATCCCAACTCTTTCAGGGAGCACTCAGCGTCACCTGTAGATTTCTTTTTCTGCTCCATCGGGCCCAGGGGATAGAATAAGTGAGCAACAGGATAAAGGGGAACTTACTCTCGTCTAAAGGACGCGGCGGCGAAAGAGATAACTAAGCAAGGAGAACTTCATATGGCAGATAGGGTGAGGAGGCCGCAGAGGGCCGGTGCACCCGCTTTTATATGGCTACGACACACCCCTTGGAGCAATGGGAGAATAGAACGTCGAGGGCATTAACAAAATGTCTCGGGGAACGGATATCCCTTACCGCTGTCGCTTCGTATAGCCCGTAGCACGGATCAAGAAGAGACTATTGCAAAACATGGGAAAGGCCACGTGGCCTGGGCACATACGCTGAGCAACTGGGTCGACTTAACTGCCACAAATTTCGCAAAGATACAGGACATATTCAAAAAATCAGTCAGGATCCTGAGACTCGCTGGATACATCTTGGGGCCCCACGGGCCGTCAGCGAAGCGGTAAAGGACGAAGAGAAAAGGATGAGACCAGTGAGGAGGATTTCTCGGAACTCAGGGTAAGAGATTATAATCCAAAGGCTCTTTATAGCTACAGGGGAAGTAAGGAAGCTCAAGGCCCGTAGCTTCTTCATCTTTACACTAGTCCGATCAGTCAGTCACACTTCCTTCGATCAGACTTAAAGGGAGGGACTTATGATAGGGTTGGATAGTCCATTCCCAGCACGAAGGATGAAGAAGTCGCAGGGCACGCCATGACAAATCGAAGCGACCTTCCCTCTCGGGCCCCAAGGCCCCCCTCAGGAGACGGGCATGGGAAGGTCATGTTGGTGCAGAAAGCACCCAAGTCAAACCTGTGTTTTGATAATGGCAACAGGGTTCAAAAGTTAAGTCTTATTTGTTATCTAACATGTCACTCTAGTGTGCAGGATACAAAGCCCTAGTGAAGGACTGCTAGGCACCTGGCGAAGGACTGCCAGTATCCAAGACCTAGCAAAGGACTGCTAGGCACCTGGCGAAGGACTGCCAGTATCCAAGACCTAGCGAAGGACTGCTAGGCACCTGGCGAAGGACTGCCAGTATCCAAGCCCTAGCAAAGGAATGCTAGGCACTGGGCGAAGGACAGCTCAGTATCCAAGACCTGGCAAAGGACCACCAGGCAAAAGTCCAACCAGAGGAACGGTTGGCATCAGGTAAATTCTCCCGAGAGGAGTAGGTGAGGACGCGTTCCCCGTCGAGGGAACAGTAGGCGTCGGTTCGACCTAGGGCTCCATTTTGGAGGCTCAAAGTTAGAACCAAGACAGCTAAGGCTGTATAAACATAATACTCTAATGCTTTATATTGTTTTGGACTAACCCTGTGTTGGGACCGGGTGCATGCCGACGCGGACACGTATTGTAATTGTTACATAATTACATGCAGCGGAAACAAAAGCATGAATAATTTCCTAAATTATTCTAACACATATCCTAAGCATGCAATGTGTTCACATAATCGTAATATAAAAATTTTTGCAGAAAAAGGAAATTACTCTACGAAATACCTTGCGTAACTTGGAAGAAGGGACGAGATCCAACCGTTTGCGTCCCTTGAAAGCTCCGCCTCTATTCGTATCCACGCCGAGTATCGTCGGGATGACTTCGCTAAGCCACGAGTTTCGTGTTCACGAGAACTACTAGATTCCCCGTGAACACGACGAAAACCGAGAGAGTAATCAAATCGAAAGACTCACCACCAAGGTCGGCCGAAGAGGAAGATCGTCGCAAGGAAGAACTTCGTCGCCTTGATGCTTCTCCTTGTGCCCACGTCAAGAAGAAAGGGAAAGGCCTATGGCCGGCCAAGAGAGAGGGAGAGAAGAAGAGGAGAGAGCCCAAGCAATTCTTGGATTAATCATCTACCAAGGCACCCCTTGGGTCCTTTATATAGGGAGAAGTTTCTTAATTCCCAAGCAAACCTCTCCTTGATTATGGAATAATTTCTCAATCAATCTATAATCAAGGCTCCCATGATCAAGCCTCCTCTCCTTGATTATGGAATAATTTCTCAATCAATCCATAATCAAGGCTCTCTTTCTTTTGGCATGATTATATAAAATTTATAAAACCAACCATTGGTTCATTATATAAAAATTTATATATATATCCTTTTATAAAATAAACCAACCTTTGGTCTATTTTATAAAACAAACCAAAATAGCCTTATCCTTTAGTGGTGGCCGAAATTCATATACAAGAGATCTCATCTCAAATGGTCGGCCAAGATTTTATCCAAACCATAGGTCCATGGTTCAAAACCCACCAATGGATTAAATTTTGTCATCTTTGATTTATTATAAATTTTTTTATAAAACAAACCAACTCTTTGGTTTATTTTAATTCATGATAAAATAATCTCATGGATTATTTTAAGCTTATAATAAACCATACCACCTTGGATCAAATCCCTTAATGAATTAAACTTATTTAATTCACCCATTAAGTCTTTAAAAGACTTAGCCATTCTATGCTTCCGATGCGTCTGAAATAAATTCAGTTTTGACTATTGTTTGGACTTACCAAAAATAGTCTATCTCGATTGGAGAATCCAATTCTCAACTCGTTTTAAATCCTTCGAATTACTTGTTATGCGTATGACCAAATAGGCTTTCAATTTATGTTGGCCGTCCATAATTAACTAATTAATTATAGAACGATCATGAGTGGCACCTAGTACTACATCATGATCCCCAATTAATTGAAAGATTAACGGTTGACCTCAGAAATGATTCTGAAACCCTTCAGCTGCTATAATGAATCGTGCCCCATTCCCTTCACCATCTTATACCCACTTGGTTCAGGACATGGTCTATGTGTGTCAGTCCCCACTAGGCTGACTACGTCACACCTAGCCCAAGTAACGTTTTCTCGTCCTACGGATTCTAATTACTCTCATGTATCTGAGATATTCATACTCTGATCATGTGATGCTCTGGCCAGAGGCTTCGAGTAATAATCCGACGATAGGCCTTGGGTATACATCTCCTCGCAAGGAGTGGTGAATCCTTTGTAAGCTGTTCAAACATCTTCGGGCACTTCGGCTTATACCCAATCATCCTGGGTCTACACTTCCTTGGAGATGCCTGCTTAATATGTCAAAGTATAAGTCTTCATGACCAAGATGACTTGAACCCCGCAAGTCAAAGGAACATCGCACTTAAGCTGCAGTAAGAACTTCATTGACATATCTATATGTAGATTACCATATGAAGTTTTACAGCCAGTCACTCCAATGAACTAGTTCCCTTAACTAGCATTCATGTTTATCTCCGGACATCCCAATGTCATCAGCTAGTGAGAATCAGCTGATTAGAGAATAACTCATGCTAGTCTCAACAGAATTGATAGTGTCCGTATTTATCAATTCATCGACTAGGGACAATTTCAATACTTCACAAATTGCACATGTAGAGATAATCACTAGTTGTGAATTCATCACAAATTCTCTCATGCTGTGAATTATATTGCGGACATTCAGTGAATGAGTTAAAGATCTCAATCAAATACACAAACATGTATACTCAAATAGTGAATATTCATTTATTAAAGTAAATGATTACAATCATAAGGCGATTGCCTTAGGACACTTCTCTCATATTACTAACACCCTGGATGCAGGACCGAAGGAACGTGTGTCTGCAGCTCAGAATGCCCAAAGGAGAGAGGCAAGTATCTGAGCAGGGCGCCCTCAGTGTCCCGGGCGCCCCCAGGGGCAACACAAAACAAGCGAAGCAACAAAGGCTTCGGCTGACCACTAGCCGGGGCGCCTCCAGCAGCCAGGGCGCCCCCAGCAGCCAGGGCGCCCCAAACGCCCAGGGCACCCTCAGTGCCCAGGGCGCCCCGCGTCTACACCAGCGAAGCCGATTATCCTTATCCAGCAGAGAAGCCCGCGCTGAAGGAGTCAAGCAGGGCGCCCCCAGTGTCAAACCTCATCCCTACTCGAGTGGGATAGAGGTTGACCGAGCGAACCTCGGATTGCGTGACACGTGGGGGGCGCCCCCGACGTCCAGGGTGCCCCGAGGTGCTATAAATAGCACCCAAAGCCAAGGCTTTCAACACAACACTTGATTCAACGCTTCTACGCTCTTCTGCTCTCGCGCCTAGCTCCGGAAACCTCCCAACTCGAGCCGACGACGTCCCGCTGCTCCAAAAAAGACAACCTACTTCGGACGTCGGTAAAAAGAAGAGTTTTTCATTTGTTAAGTTTACTGTGCTATATTTGTACCTCAAATACTGTAAACTGATTTGCGAACTTATAGAATTGCCCGCAGAAAACGGTCAACGACCGTAGGCCTTGGAGTAGGAGTCGACCTAGGCTCCGAACCAAGTAAAAATCACTGTGTTTGCATGTTTTGTTTTTTTTCTTCCGCTGTGCAAATTCTCTATCTTAAATCCGAACGTTTTTCGATATTCACCCCCCCCTCTATCGGTTCTCTCGATCCAACAGGTCAGCCCGAAGACCTTTCCCGGGAGCACTCCGGGAGGTTAGGCCCTGAGAGCACCTCGGGAGATATCGCGCTCGAGGACCCCGAGCTCACCTCGGGAGGCGGAGTCCCCTCAATGACCAACCTCGGGTACTGACCCCTCCTCTCGGTACGGATAATCATCCCTGGTAGAAAAGGTCTGCACGACCCTTAAATGTCTCAACGGGCGGACGCGTGATAACGGCACAAACTGTTTCAAAGGATATCTCGTTACCGCCGAAAGAGGGGGGTGTGGCTTAAGTATCGGAGACGTGACATCGATAGAGGGGGCATGTCTAGTCTGTCGTCGTCAGTATAAGAGGTAGTCCAACCCTTCAGGTAAAGGGGTTACGCTCTCTCAACTCTAGACATCTTCTTTACATTTGACAATCTTTTCTTCTCGACGAGACTGACTTGAGCGCCGGCGTGTTCCCTGAAGGATCGATGTGGGCGTGCAGGGGGGGTGAATGTACTTTTGCGGATCGTTTTGATCTCTACAAAGATGTTAGCGCAGCGGAAATAATATGCAAAGACAATAACAATGCTAACAAAAATTCTTTTACTTGGTATCCACCCAGATGGGTGACTAATCCAAGGATCCATGCCGCGAGCACCACTTTTCACTATCGAAAAGTCTCCTTGAGGTGGAGAAACCTTTACAGCAAAAGCTTCCTCTTTACAGGTGTAGAAAAATGATAGAGGAAGCAAAAAGTCACTCTACAATTTGGCAACACTTCGTTACTGTATGGAACTGTACAGACACGTGTAACGAGGCCTCCTTTTATAGGTGAAAAGGACAGATTCGCAGTCTGTCCAGTCTCGCACCAGTCGACTGCCCCAAGGGCAGTCGACTGGCCCGGCATTAAATGCCGCCCAATGGCTAGCCAACGGCTAGCAAACAGCTAGTCAACGGCTAGTTTTGGGGTATACCAGTCGACTGCCCCAAGGCTAGTCGACTGGTCTGAGGCTTCGAACTCTCTGTGGGTTTTGGCAGTCGACTGCCTCTGGGCCAATCGACTGCCCTGCCTCCCAGCTCAGCTCCAGCCACTCCGAACCTTCTCCTTCGCGTTTGCCTTCAGGTCTGCTCCCTTGGCTCGCCTCTTGAAGTCCTCTTCCTCTGGCTATCGTCCCTCGGATGCACACACAAGCCTTCCCTTGGCTTGCCTCCATGCCACCCTTCACGTGTGCCCTTTGAAGTCCACTTCCCGGCTTGCCCTTGGAGCTCTCCTCCCTCGGCTCTCGTCCCTCGGATAGGTCCACCAAGTGTGATTCTCCAAGTCCTGCAAACTCAATCACACAAATCAAATACAACATAACACTCTAACTTTAAACCTATTCGCCCACTCATCAAAACCATGATCTTCCAATCATTCAAGGGTCGATTGCCTCAACAATCTCCCCATTTTTGATGTGTGGCAATATGTTTAAGTTAGAGATAAATAACAGCAATAGCAATAACAAAAGATAGCAATTGAAACATTATGAGACATAATAACCCTAAGAGGTAATCTCCCCCTTAACCTATGTCCTCTCCACGGTTTCAATTCTAATCATATTCCAAGTTAAGTTTCCACTTAACAACATCAATAAGAATGTAAGACATATCCGAACCTAAGAGGTACCTCCACCTTAATCCATGTCTTCTCTCCAAATTTTAACCTTTCAAAGTCTAAGTTAGACAAAATACCTAAAATCATCCATTTTAAGTCAAAATTCCAATTTAAATCGCCCATTCTCCCCCTTTGACACCATCAAAATGATTGCCTCAAGCAACCAAATCCTAGGGTATCAAATGTGAGAATTATTGATTTCTGAAATTTCTCACAGTTGCTGAAAAACAGGCATTCCAGTCGACTGCCCATAGGGCAGTCGACTGATACGCTATCAGTCTGATTTTTCAGATTTTCTGCTGAATTTCAGAAACTCCCAGAAAATTCCAGAAAATTTCAAAAATTGTAAAATTTTGCATACATGTTTGAAATATTATACTCTATCAGGGAAAAATATTAAACCATATAAAATTTCAAACATGCACGTCTTTTGATAAAAACCTAAGAGTTTTGAAAAATACTACATTTTGTATCAACCTTTGAAACCAATTTTACAAATATGTGACTTTTAAAAGCATGGCACAGTATGTAAAACATAAAATGGTTTTCAAAGGTTTAAAATGTCCAACTATGATCTTTGGCAAAGTGTCCATTGATTAAACACTTGCCTCCCACATAGTTGGTCTAGTTTTGATATTTTGATACTTTTATTGGTTCAACAATGTGCCACAAGCACAAGTCAGCCAAATGTATCACCCTAATGGATCAAGCACCCTTTTTCAAAGCTAATGTGTCCAAGTTCATTCTATACTTCCACAAAACACATTCCAAGGCCTCTTCTTAAGGATGTAAACTCCGATTCGGGAAGAGGCTTGGTAAAGATGTCGGCTAGGTTCGACTTTGATTCAACATAGTGTAATTCTATGTCTCCCCTTGCCACATGGTCTCTAATGAAGTGATGTTTCACTTCAATGTGCTTTGTTCTAGAATGGTGAACCGGATTCTTAGTTAGGTTGATTGTGCTTACATTATCACACAAGACTTTGACCTTGGTGTAATGTAGCTCATAGTCCTCTAAGGTGTGCATGATCCAAAGGAGTTGGGAAACACATCCACCCATTGCCACATATTCTGCTTCCGTTATTGATAGGGCAACGCATGGTTGTTTCCTACTACTCCAACTAACTAATGAAGACCCAAGGAATTAACACCCTCCACTTGTACTCTTCCTATCTAACTTGCAACCCGCATAGTCCGAGTCGGTGTATCAAATTAGGTCAACATTTGGGGTTCTAGGATACCAAAGTCCGACATTTAGGGTTCCTTTCACATACCTTAGGATCCTCTTGACTACTACCAAATGGGACTCTTTGGCACAAGATTGATAGCTTGCACACATACCTACCGCAAAAAGTATATCGGGTCTACTAGCGGTTAGGTATAGGAGGCTACCAATCATGCTCATATATTGTTTAGAGTCTACCATTTTGCCTTCAAGGTCACTATCCATTTGCACATTAGTTCCTATGGGTGTAGATGCTTCCTTAGCATGTTCTAAACCAACTTTCTTTAGCATCTCCTTAGCATATTTGGTTTGAAATACATGTGTACCTTCATTAGTTTGCTTAACTTGAAGGCCTAAGAAAAAGGTTAACTCTCCTACAAGACTCATCTCAAATTCATCTTCCATACACATGATGAATTCTTGTAGGAAGTCATTATTTGTTGACCCAAAAATGATATCGTCTACATAGACTTGGGCAACAAATATATCCTTATGCTTAGATTTTAGGAACAATGTAGGGTCAATTGTTCCTCTCCTAAACCCCTTAGACACCAAAAATGAAGAAAGCCTCTCATACCAAGCCCGAGGAGCTTGTTTCAATCCATACAAGGCTTTTCTTAATTTGAACACGTGTCTTGGAAAGTTAGGGTCCTCAAACCCCGGGGGTTGTTCTACATAAACCTCTTCCTTAATAATTCCATTTAGGAATGCCGACTTCACATCCATTTGGTGGAGTGTAAAACCCATATGAGCGGCATAGGCTAGTAGAATTCTAATTGATTCTAACCTAGCTACGGGGGCGTAGGTCTCATCATAATCTAATCCCTCAACTTGGTTAAATCCCCTAGCTACTAATCTAGCCTTGTTCCTAGTGATTTTACCTTGGTCATCTAATTTGTTCCTAAAGACTCATCTTGTGGTTACAATGATACAGTCAGTGGGCCTAGGAACTAACTCCCAAACTTCACTCCTCTCAAATTGGTTTAGCTCTTCTTGCATGGCTAAAACCCAATCAACATCTCTCAAAGCTTCATCAATGGTCTTTGGTTCTAATTGGGAGATTAAAGCTATTTGACTAGTTTGATTCCTAAAGTAGGACCTAGTCCTTACTCCTTGAGTGACATCACCAACTATTTGGTCAATAGGGTGATCATGGTGATGTCTCAAGGGTTTAGAGGTTGTAGGTTCATTTGCTCCTTCTTCCTCATCCTCTAGGGTACTTCTTACTCCCCCTTGATCATTGCCCTCCAAATGTAGGTCTTGGATTCTTTGGATAAGGGGTTGGACCTCTTCTATGTCTTTATCAATTGAGGCCTTCCTAGGGTAAGTACTAGTGGTTTCATCAAATTTGACATTTGAGGATTCCTCAATCACTTTTGTCCTCTTATTGTATACTCTATAACCCCTACTAGTCAATGAATACCCTACTAAGATTCCTTCATCGGCCTTTGACTCAAATTTTCTTAGGTCGTCTTTGGTGTTTAAGATGTAAACTTTACATCCAAAGACCCTAAGATAGTGGACTTGGGGTACCCTTCCATTCCAAAGTTCAAAGGGTGTTTTTCCTAAAAATCTATGTACCAACACCCAGTTTTGAATATAGCAAGCGGTGTTAACCGCTTCGGCCCAAAAGTAACTAGGAAGAGAGTATGCATTAAGCATAGTCCTAGCGGCTTCTTGTAGGGCTCGATTCTTCCTCTCAACTACCCCATTTTGTTAAGGAGTCCTAGGGCATGAAAACTCATGCTTGTACCCATTTTCGACACAAAATTGTGTGAAACTAGCGTTTTGGAACTCCCCACCATGGTCACTCCTAATTCGGTTTATTTTGATGTTCTTTTCGTTTTCTACCCTTTTACTAAATCCTATAAATATATCTAGGGTATCATCCTTATGTTTCAAGAAGTAGACCCAAGTAAACCTAGAAAAGTCATCTACTATCACTAAGCAATACTTACTCCCTACAAGTGATGGAGTACTATGGCAATCAAATAAGTCTATATGTAAAAGTTCTAAAGGCAATGAAGTGGTAATTAAAGTTTTACCTTTGTGTGATGCTTTGGATTGCTTACCCTCTTGGCATGCATCACACAACTTGTTCTTTTCGTACTTGATCATTGGGAGCCCCTTCACCAATTCTTCCTTGGCCACTCTTGCAATGTTCCTCATGTTGATGTGTCCAAGTCTTCGGTGCCACAACCACCCTTCTTCTTCTTTGGACATGAGACACTTGACAACATTGTTAGTAGCATAAGATAGATCAAGATAATACAAGTTTGTCTCTCTAAACCCTTCTAATATGATAGTGTTTGATTCACTTTGCCTTATTACACATTTCTTAGCATGAAATTCTACTCTAAACCTGACATCACATAATTGACTTACACTTAATAAATTAAACTTCATATCCTTAATCAAGAGTACCTTATGAATTGAAATAGTGGGAGATACCTCAATTGTGCCCCTACCAATGATCCTTAACTTTCCACTGTTCCCAAAGGAGACCGTCCCTTCTCTCAGGTAGCTAATAGTGGTGAACTTGCTCACATCCCCGGTCATGTGTCTTGAGCATCCACTATCTACTATCCATAAGGTTGGGACCTCCTTCACCTTTACCTAGACAACATAGAAAACATACTCTTTTGGTACCCATATCTTAGATCCATAAGCATCATTTAAAAATTTCTTAGGTACCCATGCCTTCTTTGTGGTTCCCCTAGCCTCTAATCTCCTAGATGCACCAATCCTACCAGTAAGTGAAACAAAGGCTATCTCCTTGGTCTTAGGCCTATAACCCAATCCTGCCTTGTTATATACCGCCCTTTAGCTGTTAATGATCATATCAAGGTTACTTGATCCTACTTGAAATTTCCTAAGGGCCTTTGTGAGGTCATCTACTTGTTTCCTTAACTCCTTATTTTCATTTTCAATATGTGAAACATGTGAAGAGGTAGAGCTAGCATGCGAATCCTTAAGTTTAATAGCTTCTACTCTAAGCATGACAATTTGTTCCTTAAGATCCTTAATTTTACTTCTAACCTTAGCTAAGTCCATGTTAGTGCTAGAAATAATTTTCACTAAGGTAGAGAAGGGTAAGTGGTATACCTCACTTACCGAAGCTTCTGACTCTGATGATGATGAGGTGGAGGAGCTCTCATCTTCACTGCTTGAGCTTCGTTCATCGTCTGAAGAGTCTGAAACATCTTGTGCCATAAGAGTGAAGTGGGAGACTTGCTCTTCTTCTTCCTCTGAGGATGAGGGATCGTCCCAAGTCGCCTTGACGTTCGTGACACTCTTCTCCTTTCACTTTGACTTCTTCTTGTCATTCTTCTTCTTCTCTTCCTTCTTGTCCTCCCTCTTCTTCAACTGGGGACACTCGTTCTTCATATGCCCCTCTTGGTGACAGTTGTAGCAGATTATCTCCTTGGCCTTACCCTTACCTTTGGCCCCTTTCCTAGCATATGATTTGTTACAAAAACTTTTAAATGCTTTACGAAATTTCCTTACCATAAAGGCCTCTTGGTCACTGTCCCTAGAGGCACTTGACTCCTCTGAGTCCGAGGATGATGAGTAGATCACCTTCTTCTTCTCCTTTCTCCTCTTCTTCTCCTTTTCTGCAACAAAAGCAATACCTTTCTCTTTTGCTGAAATGTTAGCTTGCTCGTGCAGTTCAAATTCACAAAATAGATCGTCTAATTTAACCAAAGATAAGTCCCTCGATACCTTGTAAGCATCAACCATGGATGCCCACAGGGTGGTTCTCGGGAAGGCTAGTAAGACATATCTGACAATGTCCCGGTTTTCATTTTTCTCTCCAATCACATGGAGCTCGTTGATCACTTCCTTTACCCTTCCATGCAGCTGACTGATAGTCTCGTTGCTCTTCATGGAGAGGGATTGCAGTTGGGCCACCAACAAGTCCTTCTTGACTCTTCTGGATTCGTTTGACCCCTCGTTCAGTTCTACCAACTTGTCCCATAGCTCTTTGGCGCTCTTGAATGGCCCCACTTTGTTCAGTTGCTCCTTAGAGAGCCCGCACTGCAGTGTAGTGGTGGCCTTGGCATTTGACTGTGTCATTTTCATCACTTCTTTAGACCATGTTCTCATGGGTGTAGGATCTCCTCTTTCATCGACGGGCGCCTCGAAGCCATCTGCAACACTTATCCAAGTTTCTATGTCATTCATAAGATAGTACTGCATTCTACCTTTTCAGTATGCGAAGTCGTTGCCGTCGAAGAATGGTGGTCGTGCGGTGGAGTATCCCTCTTGAAACGCCATTACAAATGTTCTGGTTGATTGTTAGATCTTCTAAAACGCACCGGCTCTGATACCAACTAAAGGATCGATGTGGGCGTGCAAAAGGGGGGTGAATGCACTTTCGCGGATCGTTTTGATCTCTACAAAGATGTTAGCGCAGCGGAAATAATATGCAAAGACAATAACAATGCTAACAAAAATTCTTTTACTTGGTTTCCACCCAGATGAGTGACTAATCCAAGGATCCACGCCGCGAGCACCACTTTTCACTATCGAAAAGTCTCCTTGAGGTGGAGAAACCTTTACAGCAAAAACTTCCTCTTTACAGGTGTAGAAAAATGATGGAGGAAGCAAAAAGTCACTCTGCAATTTGGCAGCACTTCGTTATTGTACGGAACTGTACAGACACGTGTAACGAGACCTTCTTTTATAGGTAAAAAGGACAGATTCGCAGTCTGTCCAGTCTTGCACCAGTCGACTACCCCAAGGGCAGTCGACTGGCCCGACATTAAATGCCGCCCAACGGCTAGTCAACGGCTAGCAAACAGCTAGCCAATGGCTAGTTTTGGGGTATACCAGTCGACTGCCCTAAGGCCAGTTGACTGGTCTGAGGCTGCGAACTCTCTGTGGGTTTTGGCAGTCGACTGCCTCTGGCCCAGTTGACTGCCCTGCCTCCCAGCTCAGCTCCAGCCACTCCGAATCTTCTCCTTCGCGTTTGCCTTCAGGTCTGCTCCCTTGGCTCGCCTCTTGAAGTCCTCTTCCTCTGGCTATCGTCCCTCGGATGCACACACAAGCCTTCCCTTGGCTTGCCTCCATGTCACCCTTCACGTGTGCCCTTTGAAGTCCACTTCCCGACTTGCCCTTGGAGCTCTCCTCCCTCGGCTCTCGTCCCTCGAATAGGTCCATCAAGTGTGATTCTCTAAGTCCTGCAAACTCAATCACACAAATCAAATACAACATAACACTCTAACTTTAAACATATTCGCCCACTCATCAAAACCATGATCTTCCAATCATTCAAGGGCCGATTGCCTCAACATTCCCTAACGCTCGTGTTAACTTTATAGAACCCTAAGTTCCTCCCTACCTCAGCAACTACCACAGGGGTGAAATTCCGGTGCTTGATTATCGTCGTCGACACTTTCCAGAAAATATATATATATATATATATATATATATATATATATATATATATATATATATAGGTGGGGCCATAAAAAATCCTAGCTTACTTTATCTTAGACTCTAGGCGTTTTTAAAATATCATACAATACCGATCGACTCAAACTGAATTTACTATTTTGCCCATGGACCATAATAACACCTATACCGACGAGAGGTTAATGCGAGGCTGCACTAGCTTCGTGCGAGCCACAATGAGTCTCTGCAAAAGGCCCCGTGGCCACTCTAAGTCACCGCGAGGTTTGATGTGAGGGCTCCACAGCCACGCGAGTTTCCACGAGGCTTCGTGCGAAGCCTCGCGAACCGGCTGAGATCTTCTATCCTAAAAACAGTGCTTATCTCGTCTCTCCCATTCTTTGGCGACGACCGACGAATCATTCGATTGTTGATCAGACATCATCAATAGACTTTGATCGTCATACCGAATCAAATGATATTCTAGAAAAAATGATGAATCGGTCGGAATTGTTGCAATTGCAATCTCGTCGGATTCGACGGTGAATTAGACGAGATTGCAATTGCGGAGATCCCGACGGGTTCATCGTACCTCCCAGGATATAGTTTTGTTCAAGACGACGGTCGAAAGCCGTCGATAGTATCCGATCGGCGATCGCCAATCATAGACAGGCTAGACAGAGTTTTTTTTGGGGACAAATGATCTGCCCTCCTCACGACCGCGCTAGGCCCGGGCCGCACAATGTCATGTGATCGCTCACACCAAACCACTGTTAACTTTTTCTTTATTTTTCTAATTGTTAATTAATTAATTATTTAATCGTTAATTTTGCCCCCTTAAAACCTTTCTGTTTTTTCCATCTATTCCTTTTTTTTTTTCTCCCTCCTTAAACACAAATTTTTTTTTTTTCAAGAATGTTGGTTCTTTTTAAATTTCTCTGTTATTTATCTATCCATGACAAACACAAAATTTAAAAGAGGAAAAAAATTTTTAAAAGAAAATTAGACTGTAAATTTATTTTTTATTTTTATTTTTAACAAAAAAATAATTTTTTAAAAAATATATTTGATTTGTATTTTTTAGATTTGGTAAGTTTATTTTTTATTTTCATTTTCAATAAAAAAAATAATTTTTTAAAAAATATATTTGATTTGTATTTTTTAGATTTATTTTTCAGAAAAAAATATAATATTTTTATATATTCTCAAAAAATCTATGTTTACGTTTTTTTTTAAAAAAAAAGGGCTTACATTTCTTGTGTTAAAAAATCTCCGCTTAGAAATTAAAAAATTATATTAATTATTCAAGATTCATCATACCATTATAGATATAAAATCTCAATGTAAAATGTAAATTTAATGTCTATGTAATAAAGTTTGGACTTGATGCCTTTATAAGAAATTAAAATTGACATCAAAATTTGAGATCAAAATTTAACATCTCAAATATAATCTAATAAAAAATATTTAAAACAATTAAATAGTAATAAAAATATTTTTTAATTAATATATTTTATATTTTAAAAAATCGAAATAGTATTAACATTGCATGATACAATATCAAAATCATATTATTCCAATCGTCAATTAAAATTTCAGCACGACTAAAATTTTAACTCTTATATCTAGGACACAAATGAAGTAAAATTTGGACGTGCCAAAATTTACGTGGAGTGACAAATACAAATTTCAAAATATGAGTAACACTCTGATGAGAACACATTAAAGAGGTCAAGAAAAAACAGTGCTTCAATTAGTAACGAAAGATTAGTTGCAAACATAAAAAAAAAACCATAGTGGACAGAAGCATATAGTGTGCATTATTGAGATCTGCATAGATGAGCTTGGAAGAAAAAGCGATGATAAGAAGGGGCATAAAGTAAAATCAAGGGAAAGAGAAATCGTTTTAACTTGAGTTCCTACTCGTGTTCACAAACTATGTTTGTCCAGCTGCCTCAATATAGTGGAGAATCAAACAGTATAATGTTGTTGGATGGTATCGATGTCGAGCCCTTTCAGCTTCACGACTGATTCAACATGTCCCTTCAGAGTGTGTAGTTCGCGGAGCCTGTGGAGAGTCCGGGCATAAAAAAGTTTAGAATCCCCAGATATATGAATGAAGAAATGAGTTCATTTTAGAATGTTTATGATAGATAATAGGTTTGCCAAAATATTGATCAATCTAAAAGAGTTTGTAAAAAATCCAAACCTTGCAATTTCTGCTCGTCTTTTCGCTTGTTCTGCTATTTCCGAAAGCTCTCTGTAGCTACTCTTGTCAGAGAAAAGGTTAGCAGTTTCAGGTGGTTGGAGTCCATGCAGAGTCCTCTGAGCCATGGCCCATTGAGCTTCCCTTTCCTCCCTACCATAATCTTTCTTGGTAGTGAAAGCCGTCTGAGATGCATAGACATTATCATATACACAAGCGGGGTAACAATCAAATGAACCAAATGCTCAAAATTATAGAATTAACTAAAATCTATATCTAGACGACCAATTGTTACCTTATTCTCAAGAAGGTTATCCCATGCCTTCCCGCTGAGAATGTAGCGGATGGCAAACTTGAACCAATCCAGAGGAAAGAAGAAAATGATGCTGTAAAGCCAGATAACGCCACCCCAACCCCAACCTATGCCTTTTATTCGGGCAAAACCCCAGTCAGCATAGACAGCAATAATTGTTGCAATCTGGACAGTGAACAAGCTTTTATTTCATTGACATATAGGTTAAAAATGACTGTGGAATGTAACATCACTTGAACTCCTATGTTGTGCAAAAAAACTATCAGCATGTAATTTTCTTGATTTTTTCCCTCTCATTTCTATCCAAATAAACAGATTATCTGAGCACAATTATTAAGACTCTTACAGAAAGGTTCAAAGAGCTGAATACTAAAAAACTACAGCATTGAGTGGTGTTTTAGCATAAAACCAATGAGACTCAAATTCTGCAAAAGATACTTAAAAGAAGAAACTTACAAGTTGCGCTATGATAAAAGCACTGACTAAGAGAAGTCCAGGTCGCTCAACAAAGAACCAGCTGCGTGATCTTGTAACGAATATAAGAGCCTGACTAACTATGCTAACTTGCAAGTATAAAGCAGCCATCATTTCATCGTCATTGTGTCTCAATGATCTAACTTTAAATTTTTCCTGAAAAGATATGACAAGAACAATTAGGTCTCTTGCAAATTTATGGGATATAAAAGTAGAGGGTATATTAAAGGTGGCAAATAAATTATAATATATCAGTTTTTTTGTTTTATTTAAAAAAATACTGCAGGTGACTAATATAAGTGAATAAAAGCACTAAATATGATTTATAGTCGTGATATTTAAGGGTTTAAGTGTACTATATATTAATATAGCATATAAAGGTTATTCCAAGGAAAAAATGTAGCACACACTAGGAAGGAAAATAGATATATTCAATAACTTCATTTTAAGAAAAGTGAAACAAATACTCACGGAGAAGAAGTCTGTGTCTTTCATGGCCCAGAAAAAAATAACAGTCATCAATGCCAAATAACCCCCAAACACAACACCAGTAGCAAATATTTCTTTCAACTTCCAACTATCAGGCATTGGAGATGGTTTCACCCGGTCCTTGGAAATTGTCATAATTGTACCTTCATCCAACAAATTACGAACCAGAAAAACCAAGTAGCTAGGTCATACTGGATGTGGTTTGGATAAAAAATTTAGAAAAAAGGCCCTGTAATTTGTAATTCGATCCATGAACTTACCATCATTTAAGATTGCAATGATTAAAACCATGAAGGGTGAGAAATCAAACTTCCATATCAATGCAATAAGCAGAAATCCAAGCTGAAATATAAAAGAATGAAATGAGAACAATTTGGCAAACACAAGACCATGCAATTTGCAGAAACAAAAAGATACTTACAACTATACGAATGGTGATTGAGACAGCATAAATCTGCATTGAAATGGAACAAAAATTACTAAGGGCAACAACAAAAAAAAGTTTACTGAATGTAAGAATTACTATGATTAAAAAATTAACAGTATAGTTCTTCATCCTTTGGAAAATTGCTCTGCTTGTAAGAACGGCACTAATGATGACACTTAGACCGGGTTCAGTAAGAACGATATCAGAAGCACTTCTAGCAGCATCTGTTGCATCAGCAACAGCAATACCAATATCAGCCTTCTTCAAAGCAGGGGCATCATTAACTCCATCTCCTGTCATTCCACATATATGCTTCCTCTCCTGTAACTTCTTGACAATTTCGTACTTGTGTTCTGGTCCACAAAAAACCAATCACGAGTCTTCAAAGAAACAATCTCATCTCATGTTACAGCACTTGAGTGCACAGTGTAAGTTCATCAATAACCTGGGAATACTCCTGCAAATCCATCAGCCTTCTCTATCAGTTCATCAACAGGGAGTGCAGCCATTGATGCATCTTTATTTTGACCAAGCAATGAAGATGATGGATACATGTTTGTCCCCATTCCAAGCCTCCTCCCAGTCTCCTTTGCAATAGCAAGTTGATCACCTGAATTCGACAAATTTGGTATCAGAAATCCTTCACTAGAGGGAAAGTAGATACCAAAAGAGATGTTTGAATTACCGGTGATCATTTTTACATTGACGCCAAGATTGAGAGCTCTTCTAATAGTTTCTGCACTATCATGCCTAGGGGGATCGAAAAGTGGCAATAAACCAACAAATTGCCATGGCCCTCCAGTACTCTCTTTAGACTTCTCTGGAACTTCCTGCATAATAAAGATAACATAGGTATTAGGAATATATCATATACTTGCTAGTTATTTGAACGGTCAAGGATCAATAGAGCAAACCTGTCTTGCAACAGCTAATGATCGCAGTCCACGTTCAGCATATTTGTCAATTACAGCATGAACCTTATTTCGGACATCTTCTTTACAATTGCAAAGGCTCAAAATCTACCCCCATCGATCAAACAAATTGTTAAGAAGTTATAACGACAATGTAAAAAATTATGCTAAAAAAACGAAGGCAATAAGAAAAACTTTTACCTGCTCTGGTGCACCTTTACTTGCACGATGCCAGCTGCCATTATTATCTATGTAGGTAAGAGCAGTTCTTTTGTCAACAGGGTTGAAAGGGAGGAAATGCAATTCCCTAATACCAGCTCTAGCCTATAAAAACAAAGATTAAGTATCGAGTGAACATATACTAGTTCTGGAGTTGGAAATAAAAGTATATCATAGTATGATTATCATCATATTAGACATACCTCCTTTGGGTCTGCAAGCATCCCAACCATAGCAGCATCAATAGCATCCTGGTTCTCCGTCCTTGATGCTCTTGCAGCCAACAGGATCACATGCTCTTTATCCACACCCTTAGCAAATACCTCAATCAGGTTCTTATCAACACTCAGCTTGTTAAGAGTTAAAGTTCCTGTTTTGTCACTGCAAAGGACATCCATGCCCGCCATCTCCTCAATAGCAGTCATTCTCTTAGTGATAGCGCCTTGTTGGGATAGCCGGTGTGATCCAATAGCCATGGTCACTGAAAGAACAGTAGGCATGGCAATTGGGATGCCTCCAATCAAGAGGACCAACAGATTGTCGATCCCATCCCTGTATCTTCTGTGCTGAATTGGATACATGACAATGATCTCGACAACCATGCCAACTGCAATGGAGCAAATGCAGAAATTACCAATGGCTGTAAGGACCTTTTGAAAGTGCCCAACTTGGTTGGTGCTATCCACCAGATGGGCTGCCTTGCCAAAGAAGGTGTGAACCCCAGTGGCTATGACAACAGCCTCAATCTCTCCTTGCTTGCAGGTTGAACCAGAGAATACTTCATCTCCAGGACTCTTGGTGACAGGGAGAGATTCTCCAGTTAAGGCAGATTGATCAATTTTCAAAGGATCTCCTTCGAGAAGTCGAGCATCTGCCGGAACAATATCTCCCAACTTGATGCTAACAATATCGCCCGGCACTAGAATAGCAGCATCCTGCTCAGTCCAGCGACCATCTCTAAGCACCTGAAGCAATAAACCATGAACCAACCATAGTGTTGTAACTACCAGAGCAAATTAACCATGTAAGTTTTTTTCTGGAGACCAAGAACTAACCTTGGTCTTGGGAGCAAGACCAGCCATCAATGCAGCAGCAGCATTGCCAGCGTTATTTTCTTCAATGAAGCTGATGGTCGAGTTAACAACGAGCAAAACAATAATGCCAACAAAGTCTTGCCAATCGGGCGGTTTCCCGCCTCCGTTGGCCAAAGCAATAGCCATGATGGCAGCCATCTCCATGACCCATGAGAGGGGATTCCACATGAAGCCTAAGAACTTGAGAATCTTGCTCTCCTGCAAACACGAAAGTGTTACATCTATTCTTGCAGCAAAATAAAACAGAATCAAAAGAAAATGAAATTGACTTGGAAGACAAACGAGCAAAATTGACCTTTTTCTCTTCGAGCTTGTTTGGCCCGAAGATTTGGAGTCGGTTGGCTCCTTCGTCGGATGTCAAACCTTCTCTGGTACATTTCAGCTGCTCGAACACTTCTTCAACCGGAATCCGTTCCTGAAAGACACAGATATTATTCGTAGAAAAAATAAATAAAAATTCCATTCGAAAGCGTTACAAAAAAAGACCCAAAAAAAAAAAAATCCCTTTTCCATGATGAACGGAAAAGATGTTTTCTCTGCTAAAGTATTTCAAAAAATTCCAAAAGAAAATATTTTTTTCGAATCGATGCGTCGGAAGCAAGCCGAACCGTCAAATCGGCATCCAATGATGCATCGATAGGGACAACACCTAATCACTAACCTCACGAATCTTAAATAATTTTCTCATAGCGTTGCTTTTCTTTCCTACTCCCTCACCTTCCTTGATGAACCACAACCTTGTCATTTGAAACGATGGAAGAAAAAGTGATCAAACTTAGAAGAATTTTAATTTCATTATTCCGATGGAAGAACATTGGAGAAAAAATAACAAAAAAATGGAGGACAAAAAGAGCATTATTAAACCACAATACAACTATAAAAGTAACTCTTCTTGGTTTTCTCAAACGAAAAAAACTAACTGAAACAAAACAACATCAAATAACAAAAGGGAAAATACAGAAACTGAATCAAGTGTTAGAAGTGAGAAGAAGTTATTTACAAGATCGACGGTCTCATTCTTGATCTCCTCCAGGTTAATCGCCCTGTTGCCGGCCATCGCTGCCCCAAGCACGCGCTAATCGACACCAACAAAGAGAGAACCACCAGCCAACTTCGGAGACGAATCGGACCCTAATGTAGCATACCGACTCTGAGAAGAGGACAAGGAGAAGCCCACATCCTCTCTCTGCTCTCGATCTCCTACTGAGAGAGTATGAATGGCGGAAGGAGGAAGAAAACAAAGATGAGAAAAGGAAAGGAAGGTCACGAGTGGCGAGAAGTGGAAGCGGAGGAGGAACCTCCTCTCGTCACCGGTATTTATACCCCTCCCTCCTCGCCGTCCGCCGCTTGGCGGGGCCGTTGCATCCTCGGCCCTCTGCGGAGGCGTCCGCATAATTACTCTTTCAAGGGGACTTACGATGTAAAAGTTGAAGAACCAGAATGCTTTTAAAAATACTAAAATAACGAGCCCATGGGCTGCCCCCGCCCCGCCCTCGCCCCCGCCCCCGCCCCCGCCCCCGCCCGAGGATGGCAATGGGTCGGATTTAGGGGTGTAAATGAGTCGAGCCGCTCGTGAGCCGCTCGGTCAAAACTCGACTCGAGCTCGGAGTTGACCGAGCTCGAGCCGAGCTCGAGCTGGCTCGTTTACAATTCGAGCCGAGCCCGAGCCAATTCAAAGCTTGCTCGATGGCTCGTCGAGCCTTATCGAGCCAAGCCTGGGATCTATCCCAGGCTTGATAACATTGTTTTCCATAAATAAATAAGAACTTGATGAGGTATTTGTGGTTAGAAGGTTTCGGTGGATAGCAGAGGTTGCAAGTTCGAATCACACCTTACCCCATTTTTATTAGATTTTTCGGCTCGAATTTGGCTCGAGCTCGGCTCGAGCTCGACTCGAGCCGAGCTCGAGCTCGATTTTACTAGCTCGATCGAGCTCGAGCTCGAGCCGAGCTCCTTTGGTTTTCTCGAGCTCGAGCTCGAGCCGACCTTTGGCTCGGCTCGGCTCGACTCGTTTGCAGCCCTAGTCGGATTCAGACGGATTCTATATCCTCCGTAATTATATTTATTGGGTATCAAATATTCATCGAATATATTCATATCTATTAAAGAATCGAATATCTTATATACTAATAATTTTTTTTTTCTTTCTATCCAATTATATCATTGAAAAAAGTATATTATAATTAACATTAAAATTAAATATATATATATCTATAATTTTAAAAATAAATTAAGCATATAGATAATCTATTTCTAACATTAATACAAATTATTAGTAGATTTTGGAAAAAAAATCTTTAATATATATATATATATTTTATTTAATCGGATATTCGGATCGGATATCGGGTATTGATAGTCTCTCCATATCCTCCTCCATTCGGATCGGATGTAGAATTTTTCGTCGAATTAGGATGAAATTACCATCCCCACACACATTTTTATACAAAAGACTCTTAAATGGTCCACTCGGTATTTCTTGCATATGGTGCATTTTATATATTAAATTTTAAATTAAGTAAAAATAATTATATATTTTTAAATAAAGTCATTATTCCATCATTTTATAATTTTAAAAATATTTTAATCACCCGATTTGAAGTCCCTATACAACACAAAAGTATTCTTTGTTATGAATAAAGAGAAGATTGATAACTAAATATAGAATTATTTATATGGGGGTGGGTTTCATGAAAAGTATGATTTATTATGTACGATGTAAAATTCGTCATCATGGTTCATGATCCCACATCAGTAGAAGAGAATAAATTTTTAAAAAAAATAAAAATTAACTATCATATGAGATAATAAATTTTTAAATTTTGTCAGAATTAGATTCTTAATTTTATAAATTTAACATGTGATAAATAGCTTGATCGCCTGGACATGAAAAGTATGATTTATATATTAGAAGAGACATATCATTTTTTTTAATGTCCATGTATAATTAAGAGTTTTGTTACTTGTAGATCTATCAATGGTCAATCCGTAAATAGTTGGTTAAATTTTTTTTTAAAAAATCATTTCTCTTCTCTTAAACATTAAACCCTAAACTTTAAATTAAAAAAAAATAAAAATTATACTATGTGTTCATAAATTATTTATAGATGAATAGGTAGGATAATAAAATTATATATAATACATTATGTAAAGGTAACATCTGTTTTTTACGATACCCTATGACTATCCCACACTATTAAGAGAGAATAAATTAAGAAATTGAAGTTAGTCATTATTGGTGCCGGAAGCACTAGCTAATCAAACTTGCATTTTGATATCGACAAAAGTTTAAAATTAGCAATTATTGTGATCTAACAAGTTAAACTAAGTATGTAGGGAAGTCCTAGTTGATGTTAGGCAAGAAGTCCTAGTCAGATGATTGAGCAATGAAGATTGGTCAGGTGATTGGCAAGAAGTGATAGTCGTCCAATCCCCCGTAACTTCTGCTCTAATGACTACGCTCAAGATTATATTTCAAAGTTGTTGGCATAATTAATTTTTATTACACTTTTAATTTCATACACTTGCCTAATGAAAGCAATTGACGATCGTGAGTCTTGTAGTAGGAGTCGTCGAAGGCTTCGAATCAAATATACTACTATTAACGCTCATTCACTTACTTTTCTTGGCTCTATTCTATGTTGTTGCATCCTATTTTCTATGATTCTTGCTACTTACTATTTTGGTTCGGAAAATTGCTCTTTATTTATTTTCATTGATAGGATGACTTTTTGGAGCAAAATGGAGCAAGTGTGGATGAAATATTAGCAAGACATAGTTGCATGCCAAGGAGACACACTCATAAAGAGGACTGCACTGCAGGCCGATCTTGAAACGAACATAACTTTTTGCTCAGTTGAAGTTTTAGGCTGATCTTCATATCAAATCGAAAGGACTTCAACATCTACAACTTTTCTTCATAGCTTAGACCGAGAAAACAACATCTAACCATGCCAAAAGGGGCCACATGGTCGTACCTCTCCCGGGCACGACCATGTGAAGTGGCACACCCAGATTGCACTGCGGACCGATTTGGGTTGGAATTTTTGGTTGTTCTATATATTAAACTGATGAGAACTTAAAGACCTACAACTCTCATGAAGACACTAGCCCTTGACTACCAAGTCATGGGGAGGTATGGGGTCGTGCAAGTGAGCACAGCCAGGTGACACGACCGTGCCTCAAGCCAAACTGCACACTGGAAGAAAAATGATCATAACTTCTTACTGGATTGGAATCTCGGGATAGTCTCTACATGAAAGTTGAAGAAAACTTCAATATCTATAACTTTGTTGAAGACAGTAACTCGAGAAAATAACATCTTGATGTCTACAATTGGGTCACAGGGCCATGCCTCTCTTAGGCATGACCGTGTCACAAGGCCATGTCAGCAGGCACGACCCGGGCAGAATCTTTAAAAAAGGTCATGCCAAATAACACGGCCTGTGATGGGGGTGTGCTACCCCCCAAGGCAAGGCCATGCTAGTCCCTTAGGAAAGGTTGTGCTACCACCAAGGTCAGGCTGTGCTAAACAACACGACCCATGATATTTTGACCAAAACTCACATGGCATGGCCATGCCAAGCCACACGGCCTAAACTAGAGGCAACACCATGTGGCGGCGAGGGAGGGATGACACGGGGGGAGAGGTTGTGTATCCCCACACACGGGTCGTGCCTCTCCACGCATAAATGACTATAAAGAGGGGTTTTCTCCCCTTTTCTCATATCTTTGACTTTGGGGCTCCGCCCCTTGGCTTAGAGAAGGGTTTTCCCCTTTAGGAGAAACCCTAGAGCCCTCATCCTCGTGAGTAAGGAGACGCTTCAAGAAAATCGGTGACACCACGATAAACTTTCTCTTCCCTCTTCTCTCTTTGTTTAGGGTTGTAGAAGCTATTCTTTGTCTTCTTATTGTTATCTTCCTTGTAATGGTGTTGTTCTCCAAATCTAGGATGTAAAAGGTAGCTACAATGTGATGATATTGTATGAACTATGTATTGATGCATTTTCCTTATTCAATGAAATGTTTATGCTTATTCTATGTGTAGTGTTGCCTTGTATGTGTTTATTGAAATTCTTGAATGGCGAGTACATGTAGTTGTGAGGGTTTGATCACCGTGTAGAGGGAGTGTCCAAGATTGTATGCCCAGGGAGCCTTAGTGACAAGGGTATCCTTTCAATCGAACGTCTCAGACATTGCCTCGAAATGGAGGCCAACTCCTTACATGAGGTTATCTAACACCACTTAATGGGTTTCTCCCTATCCCGTGTTAGAAGATGACTTGTGTAATTTAGGATTATATGACCGGGGCCACCTGAGTGACACAGGTATGCCATGTTAAATCGGACATCTAAGTTATCTTGCCAATCTAATGACACTGGATGATAAAAGGGGTAAGCACTCTGGTATACTTTTGCAAGGCTAACACCAGTACATAATTGGGATCTCTACAAAGACATAGAAATGAAGATTGGGATAAGAACAATACATAAGGCATCAACTGGAATTTAACGAAATTGAAATCCTAGATTCCACCCATCCAACCCTTCTCCCAAGATATTCTTTCTCTCTCTCCTCTTCTTTTCTTCTCTAGTTCTCCTTTCTTTCTCTCTCGCTCTAGCGAGCTATTCTCTGTCACAACAAACCAGTGAAGTCTAGATAGCTTGCCTTACGAAATCAACTAGTGCTTAATTAACAATTCTTATGGATTCAATATTTTATTACTTGACGATATTTTCATATACTTGCGAAGTCACAATTATAATTCCTTAGGCTTTGTCGAGATTCGATTCTCGCTCAATTTTATAAATATATAATATAATAAATAATTCAAATATGCTTGGGATAAAAATTATATATAATACAATATTTTCAAATGGATGATTAAAATAATGGATATATATACAACGAATTTGATATCCTAATCTCCCCTTTTCTTCGTGTTTAAGAGCGTATTTGTCTTCTACTTCAGTCTCTTTTATTCTTCTGTACTTTGTGAAATGTACTTTGAGCAGGATCAATAGAATTACACTAGTACACTTTATGTGTATTGAGCAGGACCAATATAGAGGTCATCTAATTTGTACTGACTTTATAATTGGATCGAACTTCGGATTATTATGGAAGTACATGCTCTAAATCCCGATATAATAACGGGCACATGTACTTAGTAGTTATTTCTTTGATTTACCAATGGGCTAGATTTATTCTGCTAAATCGATAGGCCCGGTAAGTTGGGAAATAATATTATTTACAGTTTGTGTCGTTGATTATAGACGAAATCCGTGTCTTGGTGAGTCAGGATAATGATGCCCCCCTTGATAAGCTCATAAGGTTCATCATATTAAATCTTGCAAGTGGACTTAGTTCAACATGATGATAAGGATGAGTGGTACTAGTCAAGGAGTTAGATGTTGATTAATTAAAATTGTCAGTAATTTAAATTAATCAACGGGCATGCGTGATAGATACTATTTTATTGATTATTTGAGTTGCTAAAATCCATGTTTGACCTATGTTTTTATTGCTAAAATTGTGAAATTGCCCTAGGTTTTAGAACTTACTCTTGTTTTGGACTTAATTGCAAATTTGCATAAAATTGGATTATTTGGCCACTAAATTCTTGATCTATTTTTGTAGGCATCAAAGGTTCAAGGATCTAGGGCATATTGGGTCAAACTCGAGTCGGAAGTGATTCGGATCGAATTATCAAGATTATGATTAAATCTGGGCTGTCCGATTCAAAAGCATCTAGATCTGAGCCATCCGGGATCATCTGAAGCAATCCGAGCTAGGGCTAGGGTTGATTAAGCACCCTGATCAAGATCTGAAGGTTTCATCCCAATCAGAGCTAAATCAACCGTTGGATCAAGCTCGGAGGGCTCTAGATCGTCCATTCAAAGATTAGGATGATCCGGACCATCCGTTGCACATCTGGAGGATCCGAGCTACCACGAGGCAGATCCTGACCCCAGATCATCATCATCAAAGTTTGGCTCAAATCAGAGCAAGATCAGCCGTTGGATTTTCTCAAATAAATCACAGCCGTCCATTTCTGATTACTTAAGGAAAAATTGCCGCAGCTTCCTCTCCATCGCGTCTTCGCCGCTACAGTGTTTCCTTTCGCGTGTTCTTCATGTTCTTCAGTCTTTTTCTTCATCCGAAGGCGTGATCACTCGATTCTTGATTCAGAGCTAGTGCTAGGTCATTGGGAAAGCCATTAGTGGAGTTTCCGGATCAGATTTGCTCAACATACAGTGCTGTTGAGAGGTTTCCACAGTTCTGACCGTTTGACATCTTCGGATCGGCTGTGCTCAAACTCATTCCACCTGAGCTATCTAGAGGGGTTCCCTAGAGAGTTTAGATCATCATCCATTCACCTTCGCACGCATACGCAGCTGAAATGAAGATTTTGAGTGGAAATTTCAGAAATGAGCAATCTGAACTGTATTCAATCGCAGATGGAGTTTTCCCCATGATTTGCTGAGCTTGCGGGTCCGAGGCTCTCCCTTGCTTGACAACCAAGGAGTACCTGAGCTGAAGAAGGGATCGAGGAGTAGTTTTCCTTAGTTTAATTTCAGTTTAGCTGTAATTTTAAATTTCTGCACTGTTCTATTTTGAATGGCTGTTTCAGCTACCTTAGTTTAAGTTTTGAGTTGAGTTTGGTTTTTATTGCGTGTAGTTCTGCAAGTTTTATAGTTAAGAAATGCTTGTAGTGGATAATTGTTTTTAATTCTAGTTTAATTGTAGTTTAATCTTTGCGTATCAGCTGTGTCCCTGTTTTTCAGCTTGCGTATCAAAAATTTCTGCAACTTTAGTTTGTTATGCAATTTCAGTTCAGTTACTTATGCGTTTTGTGACAATTAATGTGAGTTTCACTTAAGCCTTGTTGATCTATAGAATAGAGAATCCACTCTAGTTCATTTGCTTGATTTGTGGCCAAGTTAGTGACTGAATTCTGCATTTGGTTTACTATTTGTTACTTCGGTTTTAGTTCTGAAATATTTCAGTTTCAACTTTCGATTTGCATTCAATGAATTCAGTTCTTAGAAATCTTATATGACTTTAGCTTGGAGAAATCAACTTCAGCTATTTGTTTAGTTTAGCATCCAAATCAATTTTATTTCGAAAAACTGCAGCTTATTTTCTGAAATTGGCAGTTTGTGGTGTCAAGGTTTTTCCACTTGCTTTTTGTTCAGTTGTTGCATTCTGAAACTTTTCATTCATTCCTGCATATGTATGCCTTCTTAGCTGTCTCTTCCCAGCTTAATTGATCAGTTTAAATCCTTAGTTTTTAGAACTAGTTTTTGGCACGAAAAAAATCAACCTTGGCACAAGAGTGTCATCTTGCGTGCCAAGTTTTTGGAGCACTGATTTGCATCAGAGTCTCACTAGTTTTTTTGGTGTAGGACAGTTTTTGATGTCTATTGATATCACTTTTAGAATCCCTGAATTTTTGTTGCTTTAGTTAGTTTTAAAAACTTCTTAGTTGAGTTGAGTTCATTACTTGTCCAAATTCTGAATTTTGCATGTTTTTCATTGTATCAAGCTAGTTTGTTTCCGAAAACTCCATCACTTTCTTTACTTCATTGCTTGGCATTTCTTTTGGATTGTTGAAAACAGAAAACGATTTCCCATAAAAAAATTGGTAAGTGCTTACTTAGGTTTCCATTAGTTGAGTTTTTTTTAGTGCCAATTTTCTTGTTTAGTTTATCAAATCAAGGTTTCTATTTTTCCATTACAATTTCATTTTCAATTACAAACCAAAATCCAATTACTTGTTTGAAACCCAAAAATACAAACGACACATAAATACAAGCTCGAACACACAACGTCAACTAGCCCCGAGAAAAATACGACCTGTGGCCCCTTTGCTACACTTTCAGATTTTGATTGTAAAAAGGGTTTCTAGCATTTTATTCATATCTAAATTTGAGACCCACATTCGTGACACATAGTTTGGGTCCATCAAATTTTTGGCGCCGTTGCCGGGGAACTACTAGTTGATTTGTTTGATTTTTGCTTGTGCACTCATTTCATATCATTCTTGATTTATTTTTGTGCTTATTGCTATATCTGTTGATTTGATTTTATTTGTTTTATCTCTTTATCCACTTTTACTGCGATTTATTTTGTTTTATGACCAGGTCTTCAGGTGGTGATTTAGAAGAATTTGACCCTGAGATTGAGAGGACTTTCAGAGCCAGGAGGAGCCGGGGCATTTTTTCTGAGACTACAGATATCCCTCCTATTCAGACTATCTTTCCTCACTCAGGCAGTGACATGGCAGACCACCAAAGAACCATGAAGGAGCTTGCAGCACCTGACGCTGCATTTCAGTACTCCAGCATAGCTTATCCAGAGCTAGGGGGAAATTTTGAGCTTAGATCTGGACTTATCAATTTGCTGCCAAAGTTTCAGGGATTGATTGGAGAGGATCCTAACAGACACCTGCACGAATTCCATGTGGTATGCTCCACTATGAAGCCTCAGGGCATTTCTGAAGAAGACATTAAGCTGAGAGCTTTTCCTTTCACACTGACAGGAGCAACAAAAGACTGGTTCTATTATCTGCCTACAGGACATGTGTCTAGTTGGATCGCTATGAAGAAGGCATTTTTGGAGAAGTATTTCCCAGCCTCCAGGACAGCTATAATCAGAAAAAGCATCTGTGGGATTCAGCAAGTGGTGAGCGAGACACTATATGATTACTGGGAGAGATTCAATAAGTTGTGTTCAAGTTGCCCCCAGCATCAGATCAGTGAGCAGCTATTGATTCAGTACTTTTATGAAGGATTGCTGCAGATGGACAGAGTTATGATAAATGCTGCATCTGGAGGGGCTCTAGTGAACAAGACTCCAATGCAAGCTAGAGAGTTAATTTCTAATATGGCTGAGAATTCCCAACAATTTGGAAGTAGAGCCTTGACCACCAGAGGAGTGGGTGAAGTTCAGGTAGTTCCATCTGATAAGATGCTTGAGAGATTGGCGGAGCTCACCTCGGCTGTTAAGCAAATGGAATCAAAAATGGAAAGACAAAATTCAACTCCTTCAGTACCTCCACAGTCAAGTCAAATGATAAGTGTGTGTGACATTTGCTCTAGTCAAGAGCACACTTCAGACTCATGCCCCACCCTCCAACAGGATGAGACAGTAGCAGCATTAGTAAGAGGACAATTTCCAGCGAGAAACAATCCGTATTCCTCTACTTACAACCCCGGTTAGAGGAATCATCCTAACTTGAGGTATGGGAATGCTTTCTGTCAACAAGAGCCTCAAACTCAGCCATCACAGCAGCCCTTACAGAATTTCCAGCAGCCCCAATAAATTCAGAACAATCAGCAAACTTTTCAGCCATCAAACCAAAGTTTTCAGCCTCCATTTCAGCCTAATTCCCAACAATTTCAGCAACAATTCCAGCCATTCGAACCTCAATTCCAGCAATATCATCAAGGGCAGCAAGGATTTCAATCATTTCCAGCTTTTCAAACTCAAAACCAACAAAATTATCAGCCTTCACAACCCTTGAATCCGAATTTCCAGCCCTAGAATCAAGGGTTTCAAGGTCAGAGTTTTCAGCCCTCGCCACCTAATTTTCCACCTCAAAATCAGAACTTTCAGTCCTACAACTCCCAGCAAGGTTTCTCAGCATCTCAGCACTTTAATCAACCCTATCAACAGCCCCAACAGCCATATTTTCAACAAAATCAGCAAGCTCAACAATTTCAGCCTACTTCATCCTTTCAAAATCAGTCAAGGAGCTATTCTAACCAAGGAGGCTATGGGAGCTCAAGTGGAGGAAATGCACAGCATCAACAAATGATGGAGATGCTACAACAAGTTGTACAAACACAACAACAACAACAAGCTCAACACCACCAACAACAAGCTTGGCAACAAAACGTTGAGAGGCAAATAGGGCAATTGGCTAGTGGAATTAACCAAAATCAAGCTCAAGGATCAAGTCAACTCCCTTCCCAAACTGTTCCTAATCCTAAAGAAAACGTGAGTGCTATTTATTTGAGGAGTGGGAAGGTCACTTCATCTCCAAAGAGTCCAAGAGCAGATTTTTCAGAAAACCGGACAGCAACTTCGATTCCAGCTCAGAACATGCATTAAACGACTTCAAATTCAGCTGATTCCACCCCTAGCCCGTGCCCAACCCTTTCCTCAAGCAACCCTCCAAATTTGGTGGAAAACGGAGAAGAAATCAGTGCCGAGACGCAAGGGACAGCAGCCACTTCGCAGGGGACAGCAGGGCAGAATTCAGCATCTCCACTTCCGGCCAAAGAAGATGATTTTAGGGTTCCTTTACCCTTTCCACAGCAAAGAACACATGCCAAAAGACAAGGGGAGAAGGAGAAGGCTAAGGAATTTAATGAACTAGTGGAGCTTTTCAGCAAAGTGGAGATCAATATACCTTTGTTGACCATGATCAAACAAATTCCAAAGTATGCTAAGTTTTTGAAGGATCTTTGTGTTAACAAGAGGAAGCTTAAGGAAAATGAATTGGTCAGCATTGGGAAAAATGTTTCATCGCTCATCCATGCCCTACCTCAGAAATGTGAAGACCCTGGGATGTTTACTGTTTCTTGTGAGATAGGGAGCACTACATTCCATGATGCTATGCTCGATTTAGGAGCTTCCATAAATGTGATGCCCAGGTCAGTCTTTCAGATGCTTGGAATAGGCCCTTTACAGACCACTGGCGTGGTGATACAGCTAGCAGATAGGAGCCAGACGCGCCCAGCAGGTATGATTGAGGATGTTTTGGTGAAGGTAAAGGAGCTAATATTTCCTGCGGATTTCTATATTTTGGATATGGAGGGAGACTACTTGGCACACCGTTCTCCACTTATTCTAGGTAGACCTTTTCTGAAGACGGCCAGAACAAAGATTGATGTATATGCCGGTACGCTTTCCATGGAGATTGGAGATACGGTTATTCAGTTTAGCCTTTTCGATGCTATGAAGCATCCGAGAGAAGATCACTCCGTTATGAGCATGGACAGTCTTGAGGAGCTGGAGCAGACAGAGTTAGAGGCTGAGGGATTTTTACCGGATTTTTCTGGAGGAGCTATGTATGCAGAGGAGGCTGAGAGGTTATTTACTGCTGAGACTGAGGATTTTTCAGAAGACATTTCAGATGCACTTCCAGTTGGAGAGATTTTTCTAGGTGTAGGGGATTGCCCAGAGCCCCAAGGATCACCTATTTCTGTTGATATTCATAGTGTAGGGGATTGCACAGAGCCCCAAGGATCACTTGTTCCAATTGAGTGCCTACTAGAACTTGAACCTGATATGGAACCTATACTTGACCAGGAGGAGGCTATGGACACATCTATCATTGTGGAACCTCCAGGTATTTTTCAGCACGATCAGGTAAGTATTTCTTTTATTTTCTTGGAAACATCAAGAGAGGTACCAAAATTTGATTTTATTGGCTGCGATAGAATTCTTGATATATCATGTGTGGAAAATAATTGTGAAAAGTTCATTGAAATATCCAACATAGATTTCATTGATTATGATAAATTTCTTGATGCATCTTGGGTATGTATTCATTGTGAAAAATTTTTTGAGTTGCCTAAAATTGATTTTATTGGATGTGATACACTTTTGGATATATTTTATGCAAAGACTGATATTATTTCATTTCTTTCTTACCCTGCACGCTTGAGAGGGGTACTACATGGTTTTGCAGGATCTAGAAGACTTCTGGAGTGGGAGCTTCATCTGAACAGACTCAAACCTCCTGGAATGTGTCCGAAAAAGAATAAAGAGGGAGTAGATTTTACATTAATCCATAACACTCTACCTCTTAAATGGGTCTTGTATTTAAATAATCTTTGTCCACCTGAACAGGTTGCTGTTAAGTCCAAGTGTGGGGGAACGATGCACTGCAAAGTTGAACAAATGAAAGAAGCTCTTTCGCACACCCTGACTCCTCCACTACCACGGTGGAGGCTCTTTCTTGACAGACTCCGACCGTCAAAAATAAAAGGGAGTTTGATATTTCTTGCCTTTTCCTTTATTGCATGTTTTCACTCTTAAAATGAGTTCTTGCTAATAAACACGTGAGTAGAGATGACATGAATAAAAATCATTGTAATTACCATGTCTTTCCTTTTAGCACTTTTTATTGCATGACTAGAAATAAATGTATCCCTTAGGTTATCTCAATAGCATTTTAGAGTCTTTTGGAAAATAAATTAAATTTGATTGTCAAAACTTAGGGTTTAAGTTCATGGATGAAATCTTGGATGCTTGAGTACGATTTTGCTTTAGATTCTTAATTGAGGATTTGAGATGGATTATTTTTACCTAGTGAGATTAGCCTTATTTTGTGATACACATATGTTATTGTATTCTAGAACTTACTTAGGTTCTTTCAAAATCATTTTTCAATGGTTGGATCACATCTATAGGGACTAATCATTTTATTTACCTTTCCACATCAATTTGTCTATTCTATTCTAGTTGTTTTTCCTTATTCCTAATCTTAACCCAAATTTTTCTATGGATTTGTTTGCTTGGGATGTTTTCGTGATGCTATTTTGCCCGAGACGGACAAAGAATTAAGTGTGGGGGAGTGATTGGTGATTTGGAAGCAATTTTTATCAAGGATGCATTTCAACTCGAAAAAAAAAAATTTCATGTGCCAAGTGAGTGATGTTTGGTGTCAAGAATGATGCAAGAGAGGTGGAAGCAATTGGAGTTTGAGATTCTTCATTACATGTTGAAGACCCAAGTGGCACGCAAAGATGATCCAAGGAGGTATATGTGCCAAGTTGAATTAAAACTGAGGAAGATTGAGCAAAGGCTGAGAAAGTTAAAAAGAAGCTGAAAAATCTGAATTTGAAGCAGCTGAACATAATCTGAATTAAGACTGAGAGGAATTGAGCAAAAGCTGAGTTAGTGGAAATAGCTGAAAAACCTGAAGCTAAACAAAATTCTGTGCCAAGGTGAAGCTGAAAAACAAGGGAAGAAATCTGTGCCAAGTTCAAATGTGCAGAAATTGGTCAACTTGAAGCTGAAATTGCTGCTGAGTGCTAGAAATGAAGATAATCTGAATTGGATTATGGAAATGAGGCTGAGTGAAAGCTGATACAAGCTGAGAAAAACCTGGAGCTAAGAAAAATTTGTGCAATGAAAATCAGTAACAATTCTGCTGAGCTGAAACTAATGCATTTGTAATCTACCGAGGTTGATTTGGAGCTACTGAAATGATGGAAACTGAATGCAAGTGAGCTGTAAGATGCTGAAATTTGTGGAAGAAATGTAGTGAAATATGTATGGGAAAGAAATCAGAATTGAAACACATGAAGTACTTATATTGAGACATCACAAAATCTGTTTTGCACCAACTTGGAAACTGAAATTGGTTGTTAGGGTTATTCATCCGGAAATTGAGTACAAGAACATGCCATAAATTGTTGAGCCATCCACTACTGATCACAAGGAGGTGGCTGCATTCCCTTTTGATGCTACTGCTGTCAAGAAATCAGATGTTTGCAAGGAATGAAGAACTGGATGAGTTTAGATTCGGAAATTTAGTGTATGGAGCTGAAACTTGAAACAAAACAATTCAGAAATTGCAGAAGAATGCAGAAATTCGAAACTTGAAGAAAGTAGAGGATGCAAGGGCTGAACTTGGTGTTCCTGGGGTGTGAAAAAGTGAACTCAGCATTGATTGCATCCAATTCTGAGCAAAACAGAGGAGTTGCTGCTGCGTGGATGAATTCCAGCTGGATATAATTTGAATTGAAGGCTGACGGAATTGGAAATGAATTGAAACTGAGCTACTTCGATTTTGCTGAAGCTGAAATGATACAAACTGCTGTGCCAAGTTTAAATACAGAAAATGTGTTTACCACATCAAATTTGTTTCCATACAAGTAGTTTTGTACCGACTTGCAAATTGAATTGGGTTTTAAGGCTATAAATCAAGGCATCAAAGATATGAATGTATCAAAGAGTGATGAGTGCATCCCCTACTGATCAGAATTGGAAGGAAGTGGATTGGATCAAAGACTGAGCAAGGTTGAACACAAGCTGAGAAAAATTGCTGAAACTGCCCAAATCTTATTAAGTGTAAAATGTATCTGAAGTTGAAGGTGCACATTCAATTTCGGATCTAAGAGTAATCAAGGAAGCTGCAAGATGCTGAAAGGTTTGTGAAGAGCTGTTCAGAATTCGAAAGGGGCTGAACAAAATGCTGAACACAAAGAAAAAATCAGTGCAACAGTTTTTGAGCAGTGTATCAACTTGAAGATGAATCTAGGTTTCAAAAGCTATGAATCAAGTTATCAAGCATGAAAATGTATCTGAAATTGTAGGCACACTCACTGCTGATCGAATCTAAGGAAAATGTAGCTGCAGAAAAAATTTCTATGGAGCAAAGTAGAATAGGAAAATGCAGTTTAGGCAGTGAGGGAATCCAATCTTCTGATCAGGAATTTTCGAATGTAATAACTGGACTTCTCAGCTGCTAGTATTCAGATCACCTGAGCCAGGCCTGAATTCAATTGACTGCTGTGAAAACAAAAATTCAGAAATTAATTGGTTGCAGTAATAGACAAGATGCAGAGTAAAAACAGGAACAATCAACTCTTTAGAAGCTCACGGCAAAAGGATTGAAGCTAAATCTGATAACAATTTGGGAGCTGAGCACATTGTTGAATCTGCCAAAAAAAAAAAAGAGACAAAGGAAAGTGAATGAGTGTGCCAACTTGAAGGTGGAGTGTCCTTAAAAGGAGATTGTAAGAGATGGTTAGTGGGAATTACATTTGGAGCATCTAACTTCCTAATTGTCATTCAATGTTTCAAGTTCCTAAGAGGTGAATTCAAAACCGAAGAGCTCAAATTGTCCATTAAATTCAGAAAAGAAAAAAATTGAGAAGAGAGAAGAAGGAAATAAGATGGCACGTAATTGAAAACTTGGCACTATAAAATCATGGAATGTTTTTCTTATCCGGATTTAAGTTTATTTCAGTTCATTTCTGACCTTGCTAGAGAGAAAGGAAAAGAGGAAAAATCAGGAAAAGAGGATGGAGAAAGAAATTTGGCACGCAAGGTGGAAGTTGGCACATTGAGATCAATAGGGTTTTATTCATCCAATTCAAAGTCATTGTTCAAGATTAACTCCACCACATTTGTGAAATCGTTAGAGGACTGACAAGAGGGGCAAAGCACATTGGAAACATACTTGAGCACTCAAGTCTTCCACTTTATCAATTTTTCCATTTTCTTAGCTTTTATTCCATTTATCACCATTTTCCATGTTTTCACTTGTTTTTGTAGATATTGATCCTAATCATGATTAATGATGGAGAGTAGATAATAAGCAAGCCTATGGTAGTGCAAGAAGCATGTGTGTTTGAGTGAGCTCCACTTCCATCATCAAGTTAGAACTTAAGGAGAGAGCCACCAAAATTTTCCTTGAAAGACTATGAGTTAAATTCATCTCAATGACTCATGATGGATGAAAAGGCTAAGTTGTTGATTTAAGGATAAGATACTAATCCATAGAGCTTAGATTTATGAGAATTGACAACCTTAGGTAATTTCTTTTCATTTGCTTCTAATTATGCTTAAGTAAATCTAAGGGATACATACTTAGTGTTTTCGCGAGACGCTCAAGGTTAAGTGTGGGGGAGTTGATAAGTACCATTTTATGAATTATTTTAATTGCTAAAATCCATGTTTGATCTATGTTTTTATTTCTTAATTGTGTAATTGCCCTAGGTTTTAGGATTTCCTCTTATTTTGGACTTAATTGCAAATTTACACATTTTTTGGATTATTTGGCCAATAATTTTCTGATATATTTTTGTAGGCATGAAAGGATCCTGGACCTATAGCATATTGGGTCAAACTTGAGTCGGAAGTGAACCGGATCGAATTATCAAGCTTACGATTAATCCGAGCCGTCTGATTCGAGAGCGGCTAGATCTGAGCCATCCGGGACAATCTGAAGCAATCCGAGCTAGGGTTAGGGTTGATCAAGCACTATGATCAAGATCTGAAGGTTTCATTCCAATCAGAGCTCAATCAACCGTTGGATCAAGCTTGGAGGGCTCTAGATCGTCCGTTCAAAGATTAGGTTGATCTGGACAATCTGTTACAAATCTGGAGGATCCGAGCTACCATGAGGCAGATCCTGACCCCAGATCATCATCATAAAAATTTGGATCAAATCAGAGCAAGATCAGCCGTTGGATTTCATCCGATCAATCTGGGCCGTCCATTGTTAGCTATATAATCAAAAATTCCCCACGCTTCCTCCTGGTCGCGTCTCCGCCGCACTGTTCATCCTCTTCGTTTGTTCTTCTTTGTTTTCAGCTGGTTCTTCAATCCAAGGGGCGCGACCACCCTTTTTCTGCATTAGATCAAGTTCGAGGTCACTAGGGAGAGTAGTTTGTGGAGTTTCAGCTCGGAATTGGGCAAGAGCAGGGTTGTTTGAGGGTTTCGGAAGCTCTGCATTTGAAGGCTTCGATTTTGATTTTGTCAGATTCTACATCAGTCCAAGCTATCTGGAGTGGTTCTCGGACAAGCTTGGATCATTCCCGCACCTTCGTTTCAATCAGACAAGGCTGAGTTGAAGAATTCGAATGGGTTTTCCTTCTTGAACAGATTTGAGCTCGATTCGACCGTAGATTCAGTTCCTCAGTGAATTGCTGAGCTTAGGGGTTCGAGGCCAGCCTTTGTGTGACGAACAAAGAGACCTTGAGCTAATGAAGTGATTGGGGTTTAGATTTCTTAGTCAATTTTTCTTTGTTCTAGCTGTAATTCCATTACTGCCGCAGTTTCATTTCTGAATTTTATCTAGCTGCTGTAATTTTATTGTATGGATTATTTCTTTCTCAATTCGAAGCTTATCCTTGAGTGACAGCAAGGGTTTCTTGATTTGAGATAAGAGATTTAGTTTACTTAGTCAATTTCCATTGTGTTAGTGTAATTTTCGATTCCTGCTTCTTGTTCTATTTTTATTTTTCTCATCAGTAACTTAGTTTCGATTTCTAAATTGTTTCAGCTCTAATTAGGATTTCAATTTGCAAGTAGTTAGCTAGTGAACTGGTTTAGTGAAAAATTGTTTGTAATTTTAGCTTAAATCTCGTTTTATTGTTGTGTATCAGATTTCATGCTGCGTGCCAGATTTTGTATGCTGCGTATCAGCCCTATTTGCAGATTTCTTTTCAGTTTCGAAAATTGCAGTTTATTTCCAATCAGATTCTTGTTTAGCTTATTCCCTGCAATTGAAGCCAACATTTAGTTTACTAATTCAATTGATTTGAGTTGTTTAGCAATCTGATTTTATTTCTGCATTCTCATCTAGCTTGTTTGCATCAATCTCCATTTCTGCAACTTGAATCCTATATCTATCTAGTTTGTTTCATTCTGAACATGGTAGCCATCATTGCTGAGGATGTATCACTGAAGTGCTGCCTTTAGATTTCAGCCCATGAATTCATTTGCTTGAGTGTTTTGAGTTCAGTTGTTCCGAAATTCTGCACATTGCATCCCTGCAGCCAAGTTTCTACAGTTCTGCAGCTTAGTTCTGCTTAGAGTTGTGGAGTTTTGCATTCCAATCAATTGCTGCATTTTTCCTTCAGTTTCTGCAATGTTTCTACCAGATCAGCCTTTCTAAATTACCAGGTTACAGCTGTGGCAATTAGTTCATCTCTTGGCACAGAAGTGGCAAATTTGGCACAAGAGTTTTCCTTTTGTGTACCAAGCTGATTTGGCACTGGTTTCATCAGGAATTCACCTGTTTTACTAGTGATGATTGTGTTTTGAAATCAATAAGTATAGCATCGATTTCTGTTGAACTCAGTTGGGTATCAAGTTTGTAAATGGCTTGCATCTTGTATCAAGTAGAGTCTTGGCAATGATTGTGTACTAGTTTGGTTAAAGATTGAATTGCGATTAAATTCATTTGGAATAGTAATTTCTGAAGAAGATCTTTGCATTAGTGCTAGTCGAAATCAGATTTGATTAGATAAGATCTTGAATTCCAAATTTGACAAGGTTGCATCAGTTGGATAAATTTTCCATTGATTGAATTGTTGAATGCCATCACTTGTTTAGCTTATTAGCTAAGTTTCCTTTATCTTCATTGTGCTTTCATTCTCAATTGCAGTCCAAACCCAAATCACATTCGAAACCCAAATTCACAAACGACACCTAAATACAAGCGCGAATCAAACAACGTCAACTAGCCCCGAGAAAAATACGACCTGTGGCCCCTTTACTACGTTTTCATATTTTGATTGCAAAAAGGGTTTCCAGCATTATTCATATATATTTAAATTTGAGGCCCACACATTCGTGACACATAGATTGGGCATATCACACCCCGAGCTTGGTACGAGCGGTTGTCAACATTCCTAATTGAGAAGGACTTTATTAGAGGCCAAATAGACCCTACAGTATTTCTACGGAGAGATGGTGACAATATTTTTGTAGCCCAAGTATATATCGATGACATAATTTGTGGCTCAAATAACAAGGGCTATTTAAATGAATTCATTGGACACATGGAAAGTGAATTTGAAATGAGTCTAGTGGGAGAGTTGACATTCTTCCTTAGACTTGAAATCAAACAAATCCGAGATGGGATCCATGTGCATCAATCGAAATACACACAAGAAATGCTCCGTAAATTCAATATGAGTGATTCAAAAGAGGTAACCACTCTCATGGCTACAAACACAAGATTAGACAATGATGAGAGTGGTAAACCCGTTGATTTGACTCAATATAGGAGCATGATAGGTAGTTTGCTATACCTCATAGCTAGTCGACCTGATATTCTTTTCGCTGTGGGTATGTGCGCTAGGTATCAAGTTTGTGCCAAGGAATCTCACTTAATCGCTGTCAAGAGAATTTTGAGATACCTTAAAGGCACAATAGGAGTCGGTCTTTGGTACCCCCATACCGAATCTTTTGATTTAATTGGCTATACCGATTCCGACTATGCTGGATGTAAGTTGGATCGAAAAAGCACAAGTGGGGGCTGCCAATTTCTAGGATCGTCTTTAGTTAGTTGATCAAGTCGAAAGCAACATTGTGTTGCTCTCTCCACGACCGAGGCAGAATATATCGCCATGGGAGAGAGCGTTTCACAATTGTTGTGGATGATTCACACTTTGGAGGACTATGGATTAAGTTACAAAAGTGTGCATGTGTTGTGTGACAACATTAGAACAATTAACCTAACCAAGAATCCAGTCCATCATTCTAGGACCAAACATATTGAAGTACGTCACCATTTCATTAGGGATCATGTTGCTAGGGGAGATATTGTACTCTCACATGTAGAGTCCAAGTCAAACCTCGCTGACATTTTCACTAAACCACTCTCCGAAAATGAATTTAGCATCCTAAGAAGGAAGTTGAGAATGTGTCGGGCTTCATAGTTTCCAAAATGCATTCAAAACCCTTCATGATATGTTCTAATTGTTGGAAAACAATTGGGTAACTTTGGGGACATCTCACACAAACTATAAGGTTTACCAAAATATTTTTGTTTGCTAGAAATGGGGTGAGATGCTAGGATCAACTAAATTTCTCAAAATGTCAATGCATCTCTTGAGAAATTAAGTTGACGAGATAAAAATCACTTCGGTGACCAAGTATGGGGAAAACCAATGCATAACATATGTATATTTGGCTCCATGATCATACTTGGACATTCCAATCAAGGAAACTTGATTGGAAACTTGAATTTGGCACAAAACTTGTTTGAAATTGAGTGAATGATTATTGATTGAGTTTGACTCCACTTGGGTGGAGCAAAGTGATTGTTGAGCCCATAAGGACTTTTGATCCTTGTTTGGGGATCAATTTTAGTCATGAGATCATGTCCAAGTTCGATAAACTTTATCAGATCTCGTTGGAAAGATTCTAAAAAACTGAAACTGCAAGTTTCAGATCGTATCAGGGACCCTGATCGGTCACCGGACCGATCAGGCATAGGGTTGATCGGTCCCCGGACCGATCTGGCTCCTTCCTGTGGTGATCGGTCCACAGATCGATCAGAGGGGTAGTAGGGACTTAATGAAATTCTGATCAAACACTCTGTGCTTGCCTGGATCGGTCCCCGGACCGATCTGGCACATTGTAGTGATCGGTCCCAAGACCGATCAGGAGGGCTTCTCGAAAATCATCTGACCCTACTGTTTGCTTCCTGATCGATCAGCCGATCGATCAGGAGCCTGCCTGATCGGTCACCCGACCGATCAGGACCAGGCCAGTCCGATCAGGCCAGAGCCTGATCGGTCTGGACGTTCTCAGATCGAACGGTGATTCGTTCAATCGCATTAAAGTTTGGTTGGTGGACCGATCCACCAACCAAATAACTTCGCGAAAAACTTCTCATTGCCGAACCCTAGCGCTGAACCTCACTACCTTGCGTCTCTTCCCTTTGTGTGCGAGCCTTCCTCATCTCATTCTTCCTTTTGCGGGTGCGCGTGTGCGGTTCTGAGAAGGGTTCCTACAAGCTCTTTCTTCTTCCTGTGAGTTTCTCTCTCGCTGAAGGGCCTTGCGATCATCTCTTGCGCCGAGAGCTTCTCCTGCGCAAGCCTTTTCCCCTCCAGACCTTGAGAACTTCACCAATGGCACCAAAGTGAGTTTTTGGTTTAGTTTTTCTTGCAAATCGGTTCATAGTATATGTATTTGCGCTAATCATGGTCTATTTTTGTTGTTCTTGTGTTGTGCCATGACCTCCTATTTTGGCTTTGACCCATCTTTGCTATATCGTACCTTTGATCAATTCTATCTTATACTTACTTGATTACTTCTCCTATGATCAAATCTTGGGTCTTTGATTAATCCATGTTTATATGATCAATTCATGCGTGTATCACATGACCAATCCTTATTGGTTTCTCTTCCTTTCACTTCATTTAAACTGTTGTCATGATCAATTATCCAATCCTTAGAAAATCATCAAAGGGTAAAGAACCCGCAGATGGAAGCGCGAAGGGGAAGGCCCCTTCCTCATCTGCACCCTCCAGAAGGCCTCAGCCTTCATCGAGCTCTCGCTTTCCTAATGCTGCCTGTGAACAAGCATTTCAATCCCTTACTTTCCTGCCGATCCATTGATGTCCCTTTTCTTACTGAACATTGCCCGTCGGTCATGGAGATAGTCATGTTTTACAACCTTGGCTTTCTCTTCTCTCTGGAGAGAACTATCAATTACGACCTAGTCTCCGAATTTTACAACAATCTGCAGCAGGGTCCTCAGGGGGGCTTTGAGTTCACCACTCGCGTTGCCAAGAGGAACCTTGATTTCTCTTACGAGATTTTAGCAAAGTATCTGGGTGGTCGACGATCACCAAACCTGTATTCAATCTATCCTGAGATTCCTGATCCTTTACTGGCCCCTTTTGCAGATGTTACCCCGGACTCCATCTATCAGTATTTCTTTGGCCATCCCCGCCCGACTGGTCTCGATGAGTTGGGTCCTGATTTTTCTACCTTTGCAGCACTTCGTCTCTCTCCCACTGATTAAGTCTTGTTCAAGATTATCACAAATTGTATCTTGCTCATCACCTCCAAGCCTTTAACTGAGATTCGTCCCTACCATTGCCTTATGCTCTATGGCATGCACCGTCGAATGGACTTCGATATCATGGAGAGCATCTTTCAGTCCATTCTATCTTATAGAGAGCCGAGTCGCCGCACAGTCTATATGCCATTTGGTCATCTCATCACCGACTGGCTTATGTCAGTAGGTGTTGATGTCACCAAGGGCAGGACAGTGCCAATGGTCCGACAGGATTGCAGACTTGGCCGGCGGGCATTTGCCAAGTCCGACATTATCTTATGGGACCGCGATGGGGCCTTGGTTTGGAAGGATGGGAGAGGACTCGGTGAGCTACCTAGGGGAGGACCACATTTTCAGGCATCGGTTGATGCTCCTGCACCTCATGAGGCTCCTGCTGCTGCTGATTACTACGATGAGCCCGAGCCGGATCTGCGCTGGCAGATTTCAGAGCTGGAGCAGACCTTCCAGCATGACTTTTAGTTGCGAGAGATTTACCGCGAGGAGGTCCGCTCACAGTTCTGATCTATTGATCGCCGACTTACATCAGTAGAATCGACTGTCTCCGAGGTTAGCACGATGCAGCAGACCTGGTACTGTGAGTGGCGCCGACATACATTTCCTGGGGAGGTGCCTTCCGGTAGTGCTGCACCTGGGTCCGTGGATGCTGATGATGCGCTGGATGATCCGATGCAGGCTGACCCCCCCGCTGATGACTGATATATTCTGTGGTTGTTTGTGATTTGTCTTTCTGATCTCTTGGATTGTATAACTCTCAGGCTGTATGCCTGGTGACTTGACTTCTCTGGCCTTGTGCCATTCTTGTTTGACTTCGGTGCATTGATATGCATTTGTTTAGTAGTTTGGTTGGATGCACTGATATTTTGCTTGCCTTATCATGTTTAGGATGTTGGCTTATATGTGTTCACTTGATTACTATCTGTCTATATGCCTCATTCTATATTATTATGCATGCTTATGATGTTGCTCATGCTGCCTTGCCCATATGATATATATGTTTGTATTACCATGCCCTACTCTTATCATATGTGTTCATATGTTTATCAAAAGTCAATCAAATCTTTATTGTTTTGGGACACCCCTAGGGTTGAGGGGGAGTATGGTTAAACTTAATAGCCCCTCTAGAGCCTTTTCGGTGTTCGACAAAGGGGGAGAGTATTGGTTGGTTAAGTTTAGGAAGATTATATTGTAAGGGGAGGATCTTGATTCCCCTATGGTTCTGAAAGTTGAGAAATTGATTGAGAATACCTAAACATAAAATCGGATTGTCAAACAACAAAAGGGGGAGATTGTTGATGCAGTCTGACCCTGATTGTTGTTTTGGTGTTGACATCGATTTTAGTTTAGGTTGATAATTATGATGATGATGATTAAGTCCTGATCAAGGATTAGGCATGGTATGGAAAATCCTAGCTTGGAGGGCTAGGTGTTGGAAAATCCTAACCTGGAGGGTTAGGTGTGGAAAATCCTAGCTTGGAGGGCTAGGTATTGAAAAGTCCTAATTCGGAAGGGTTGGGTGAAAAGTCCTAGCTTGGAGGGCTAGGTGAAAAGTCCTAACTTGGAGGGTTAGGTGAAAAGTCCCAACTTAGAGAATTAGGTGAAAAGTCCTGGCTTGGAGGGTCAGGTGTGTAACGCCCCAAAATTCCCATTTTTAGTTCTTAAAGTCCTTAGAATTATTTAAAAATGGTTTAGAAATATTCTAGATATTTTTAGGGATTTTAAGAATATTTTTATGAAATTTTCCGAGTCCGTTTAGTATTTTAAAAAAGGAAGAAAAAAAAAGAAAGGGAGAAAAATCATTAAGGGCAGCAGGGGGTTCGAACCCACGACCAGCACGAAACCAGGCAAGCGCGCGACCAGCCAGGCTAGGGTATCAAGCACAACAAGGGATGGAGAGAAGTATATTTAAGGGGTAGTTAGGTCGATCCGCCCCATAGGTATAAATAGATTATTAATGAGAGAAGTTTTGTTTTCTCTCAAACCCTCTCCCTCTCCCAAGTTGCGCCGACCCCTCTCCCTCTCCTCTCTTGTGCGCACGCCACACCAAGCCCTAGAGGGCCGGCCAAAGCTCTCCTCCAAAAGATATTCCTATATTCGGGATCCCCGCGACGAGAGGAACGCGTAGGCGCGAAGAATTCTCCGAGATCTCAAGTTTCTCCCGAGCTCTAGACGTCAATCTTGGTTGTAAGTCCAAGATATCAATGTAAGTACTGCTCACCTGCAGTAAGAGGCGGTTTTTCCGCGAGAATTTCCTTTAAAAGTTTTAAAAGAGATAGTTTCTTTAGTTTATGATTTTTGGCATGTGATATTAGTTCATTATATGTTTGTATAAGTTGATTAAGCACCCTATATGAGATTAGGGCTAAGAAAAATTATGAGAAAAGAAAAGAGAAGATAAAGATAAGAAAAGAAAAGGCCAAGGCCTTAAGAAATCCCCAAAAGTCAAGACTTAGGGATTTTAGCACGCAAGGTGCTCGAGAAAATGCCAAGGCATTTACAGATAAGAAAGAAAAGAAAGAAAAGCTATTTTATTTTCTAAGGCCAGTACCCGGCGTCCAAGGGCGTCGTTAAAGAAATCCAGGTGTCCAATTCCAAGGTCTTGGCCCTGGTAGACCAAGGTCTGCTCTATTAGGATTGGTGGCTCGCTACCCCAACCTTTTAGGGAACGCGCATATGAGATGGTACTTACGTCTTCAGTGGATCCAAGTGATTATTATTTTCAAGTATATGCTTTAGCAAAGTTTCGAAAGTTTAAGAAAGTTTTCAAAGGTTAAAGAATAGCTAAAGTTTCAAGTTGAGCCAAGAAAAGTAAATTGAGATTTATTATTGCTTGAGTATGCATGTTTTGAGTTATACATGTTCTTAGTCTTTCTTTCAAGCATATAAGTATCTCATATGATTTTCATATTGTTCAAGAAGCATGTTTGCACATTTCGAGATTTTGTGAGCTAGATAGTACTTACTAAGCTTTTTGCTTACTAGTTGCATTTCCTCTTACTGCAGATAAAGGTAAAGGCAAGCAATTCTGAAGAAAGGCGACGAGGCGGTGCTGAGTAAAGTGTGTGTGGTGGCTGATTTTGGAGAGATCCTTGAGACGAGACAATTTAGTTATTTGAATTACAATGTTTTAGTTTATTCAAATTTCAAGTTCTTGCTTTATAGAGTTTAGCGAACATTTAAGTTTTGGATAGTTTTACATGCTCAATTTCTTAGAGTAAAGATTTCATGTCATTTCATTTAGCATACATATCCTTATGATTGCATTGGATGAGTAGAAGTGTGAGTAGTTTGAAATATCACTTTGTTAGAAATATAGATGCATGTGCCAAGATAGTATTAATTTCTCCTTGAATCAAGTTTTATTGCTTAAATATGTTTAGAAGAGTTGCATTCACATTTCATAATGCTTTAGCAAGGTTATAGAACATGTATTTGGTGTTATGAATGCATAGGAGTCAAGATTAGTACACACTCTATTGTTAAAGTTCATATAACCTTGAATAGCTTATTTCCTTCCGCAAAAGTCCTAATTACAAGTTTATGGATTCATTTTGGATTGGCTAAATTGATTGGAAAACTGGCCTAGAGTATAGAAATGGTGTCATGATTCTATTTGGCTCGAAAGTATAGGTTTGGTGGAGTTTTGAAGCAAGTGCCGAAATATGAAAATCCTGTTTTCAGGCCTATCAGTCGACTGATACAGTATCAGTCGACTGATACCCGAAAGTGGAGTTGGGCGAGACAAGTTTCAATAATTTTCATCTTAGGAGTTTTTGAGGAAGAAAGTGTGACATGGTATCATGCATGACTATTAGAGTTAGTATATCATAGATAGATTTAAATTGAGAAGAAAAAAAAAGATTTCCGCATTCTTTAGTCGTGCATTAGAGTCGAGAAGTAGACAGAAGTAACGATCCGTCTGAAGTAGAGAAGGCGGGTCGTTACAGGTGGTATCAGAGCAGTTCCCATTCTCCAGCATCACACACACATCAGCATCAACCTTGCCGTCTTCAAGTAAGAAAGCTTTAAGTTTCAGTTTTTCTATTGCTCCTTTACTTAACTTCAGTATAGAGAAATACTTAAGTACTTACTCATATGTGCATAGAACAAGGAAGCATGTTTAATACCTTAGTACCACGGAATCATGTTTAATCTCTAGAATGGATATTAGAGAAATGCTTAAGTACTTACTTGATTTGCCCAAAAGTAAGTTTTGGGATTATGGCACGCATGGTGCTTGATAAAAGTTTTGAGTAAGACCAAGGTCTTACTAAGCCCTAGAACGAGTTCTAGGATTAAGAAATGAGATAAGAATCAAGACCAAGGTCTTATTATATCCTAAAGCAAGTTTGGGAACATTACCATTAAGTGTTAAGTTATACATTTGAGGACGTCCTAGAAAGGCCCAAAACGAGGAGCAAGCTCCTAGAAGGCAAGAAGCGTACCTCATTCAGTAGGAGAAACTGAAGCCAGGGAACTTCCCAGGCACAGCAAACCATGGGATGCTTAAGCATGGTTCAAAACGTTGGAAAGAATATAGGGCTACTGGACTGGCATGAGGTAGAGAAGATAAAGTGTGCATCTTTCTGCCTTACGGGAGATGCTAGAATATAGTGGGAGAGAGTCAAGGCCAAGAGAAATGTCAGCCAGATGACATGGGCCGACTTCGAAGACTTCGAGACTGAGTTCTTCGAAGAATACTTTCACATGCAAGTAACCAACCAGCATTATGATGAATTCATGGAGTTCAGACAAGGAGAACTATCCGTGGATGAAGCAGTGAAGATGTTGAAGCGGTTAGCTCATCTGTGCCTAGAGCTAGTTAGCACAGAAAAAGAGATAGTTAGGCTAATGCTCAAGATGTTAAGGTCTGAGATAGTGTTAAATGTGGCCAGCAGGGTTAAGAGGCTGCAAACCTCCGAAGAACTAATAAGTAGTGCTTTGATCACTGAGCACTACTTAAACAGTATAAAGGCCACCAGAAAGGTTGAACGATGAAGTTCTTAACAACCTTACTGTCAGGGGAAGTAATGGCCTCTACTGAGAGGCTAAGGGCAGTATCAATCTAGATTTCCAACTGAGAGCTCTACAGTGACTTGTTAGTCCTTGAGATGAAGGATTACGATGTCATTTTAAGAATGGACTTCTTGAGCAAGTATAATGCTTCTATAGACTGCCGCAAAAAGAAAGTCAAGATCACACCAGAAGCAGAACCTTCATTTGAGTTTATTGGAGACCCAAGGAGAAAGATAAATAGGTTCCTACCTACCTTACAAGCTCAGAGAATGTTAGAGAAGGGGTGCTCTGGTTTTCTAGCTCATATAGTGGATGCGAGTCAAGGAGAAGGATTGAAGAGAGAAGAAGTGAGGGTAGCCTGTGACTATCCTGAGGTGTTTCCTGAAGAGTTACCAGGACTTCCTCCCAATCGGGAAATTGAGTTTGAAATTGAGTTGGCCCCAGGAACCCACCCAATTTCGAAGGCACCTTATCGCATGGCACCAACAGAACTGAAAGAATTACAAGAACAATTGCAAGAGCTGATTGACGAGGGTTTCATCCGCCCTAGTCATTTACCGTGGGGAGCTCCTGTACTGTTTGTCAAGAAGAAAGATGGATCTATGCGAAAGTGCATAGATTATCGAGCTTTGAATAAGGTAACCATCAAGAACAGATATCCTTTGCCAAGGATAGATGATTTATTTGATCAGCTGAAGGGAGCTACAGTGTTCTCCAAGATAGATCTGCGATCGGGTTACCATCAGCTCAGAGTGAAGGAGAGTGATGTGCCAAGGACTGCTTTCAGTACAAGATACGGCCACTACGAATTTGTAGTAATGCCTTTTGGAGTAACCAATGCTCCAGCAGTCTTCATGGAGCTGATGAACCACATCTTCAGGGAGTATCTCGATAAATTCGTCATTGTATTTATTGATGATATTCTCATATACTCACAGACTCCAGAGGACCATGCTACACACTTGAGGATAGTGCTGCAGATCCTTCAGCAGGAGAAGCTCTATGCAAAATTCTCAAAGTGTGAGTTTTGGCTAGATCAGGTGACCTTCCTAGGTCACATTGTATCCAAAGAAGGCATTCAAGTTGATCCAGCCAAGATAGAAGCAGTCAGCAACTGGTGTAGACCCAAGAGTGCCAGTGAGATCAGAAGCTTCTTAGGCCTGGCAGGATATTACAGAAAATTTGTGGAGGACTTTTCCAGGATAGCCTCTCCACTCACAGCCTTGACCAGAAAGAACAAGAAGTTTGAATGGTCAGATAAATGCGAGCACAGTTTTCTAGAGCTGAAGAAGAGACTGACCAGTGCTCCCATCCTGACTGTTCCAGAGAGTGACAAGGCCTTTGACATCTACAGTGATGCATCCAAGATGGGCCTTGGAGCTGTCCTCATGCAAGATGGTAAAGTAATAGCATATGCCTCCAGACAGCTCAAGGACTACGAGAAGAATTACCCTACGCATGACCTTGAGCTAGCAGCTGTGGTTTTCGCACTGAAGCTCTGGAGACACTACCTGTATGGAGTGCAGTGCAGAATCTTCACAGACCATCAAAGTTTGAAGTACTTCTTCACTCAGAAGGACCTGAATATTAGGCAGCGCAGGTGGCTAGAGTTGGTCAAAGATTATGACAGTGAAATCCTCTACCACCCGGGTAAAGCTAATAAAGTGGCAGATGCTGTAGCGACCCGCCTTCTCCTACCTTAGACGGATCGTTACTTTTCTCTACTTCTCGACTTTAGATACATGACTAAAAATGCGGAAATTTTTTTTTTTAAACTTTTAAATTCATCTAACAATCATATTCTAACTTAAGCAATCATGCATATTAACATATCACACTTACTATCTCAAAAGCTCGCAATTGGTACACTTGAAGCTTGCCTCGCCCAACTCAAACTGCAGGTATCAGTCGACTGATAGGCCTGTAATTCGAAACTCAGGTTTCGGCCAGTTACTTCACAGCTCCCCCAAACCTATAATTTCGAGCCATATGGAATCATGACACCATTTCTACACTCTATGACAGTTTTCTAATGAGTTTAGCCAATCAAAACGAATCCATAAACTTGAAATTTGGACTTTTGCGGAAGAAAATAAACTATTCAAGATATATGAACTTTAACACTAAAGTTTGTACCAATCTTGACTTCTATACATTCATAACACCAAATACATATTCTATGACCTTGCTAAAGCATTATGAAATGTGAATGCGACTTTTCTAAACATTTATAAGCAATAAAACTTAATTCAAAGAGAATTTGATACTATCTTGGCACATGTGTCTATTTTCCTAACAAAGTATCAATATCTCCATCTACTCACATTTCCACTCATCTAATGCAAGCATAAGAATATATAAGCTAAATGAAATGACATGAAATCTTTACTCTAAGAAATTGAGCATGTAAAACTGTCCAAAACTCAAATGTTCGCTAAACTTTATAAAGCAAGAACTTGAAATTCAAATGATCTATAACATTGTGAATTAATAGCTAAATTGTCTTCCGCCAAAGATCTCTCCATAATCAGCCACCACACACACTCTACTCAGCACCGCCTCATCGTCTTCCTTCAGAATTGCTTGCCTTTACCTTTATCTGCAATAAGAGGAAATGCAACTAGTAAGCAAAAAGCTTAGTAAGTACTATCTAGCTCACAAAAACTCGAAATATGCAAACATGCTTCTAGATCAAACTGAACATCATATGAGATACTAATATGCTTGAAAGAAAAACTAAGGACATGTATAGCTCAAAACATGCATACTCAAGTAATAATAAATCTCATTTTACTTTTCTAGGCTCAACTTAGAAACTTTAGCTATTCTTTAACTTTTTGAAAACTCTTTAAATTTTCGAAACTTTGCCAAAGCATATACTTGAAAATAATAATCACTTGGATCCACTGAAGACGTAAGTACCATCTCATATGCGCGTTCCCTAAAAGGTTGGGGTAGCGAGCCACCAATCCTAATAGAGCAGACCTTGGTCTACCAGGGCCAAGACCTTGGAATTGGACACCTGGATTTCTTTAACGACGCCCTTGGACGCCGGGTACTGGCCTTATAAAATAAAATAGCTTTTCTTTCTTTTCTTTCTTATCTGTAAATGCCTTGGCATTTTCTGGAGCACCTTGCGTGCTAAAATCCCTAAGTCTTGACTTTTGGGGATTTCTTAAGGCCTTGACCTTTTCTTTTCTTATCTTTATATTTTCTTTTCTTTTCTCATAGCTTTTCTTGGACCCTAAACTCACATAGGGTATTAATCAACATATATATAAGCATATAATGAACTATGATCACATGCAAAAACTCAAACAAAAAGGAAATATCTCTTTTAAAAACTTTTAAAGGAAATTCTCGCGGAAAAACCGCCTCTTACTGCAGGTGAGCAGTACTTACATTGATATCTTGGACTTACAACCAAGATTGACGTCTAGGACTCGAGAGAAACTTGAGATCTCGGAGAATTCTTCACGTCTACGCGTTCCTCTCGCCGCGGGGATCCCGAATATAGAATTATCTCTTGGAGAAGAGTCTTGGCCGGCCCTCTTGGCCTTGATGTTGGTCGGCGTCGCCCAAGAGAGGAGAGGGAGAGGGGTCGGCGGATGGTGAGGGTTTGGAGAGGAGAGAAATAAAACTTCTCTCTTTAATTATCTATTTATACATATGGGGCGGATCGACCTAACTACCTCTTAAATATAAGTCTCTCCACCCTTTGCTGTGCTTGATACCCCTAGCCCAGCCGGTTGCGCGCTTGTGTGGTCCTGCGGTGGTCGCGGGTTCGATCCAGCCGCTGCACTTAATTGGTTTTTCCATTTTTTTTCCTTTTTCCTTTTTTTTTTCTTTTTCCAAAAATACCAAACGGACTCGGAAAATTCCATAAAAATACTCTAGAAATTCCTAAAAATATCTAGAATATTTCTAAACTATTTCTAAATAATTCTAAGGACTTTAAGAACTAAAAATGGAAATTTTCGGGCGTTACAATCCCCCATACCTTATAAAAAGTTCGTCCTCGAACTTAGAATAATTCTGGATATCTCTCTCTCATGCTGTCCTCACGTTCCCAAGTAGCCTCTTCATGCTTTTGATTCTGCCAGATGACCTTCACTAGTGGCACTTCTTTGTTTCTTAATCTTTTAACTGCTTTGTCCACTATTTGTGTCGGTCTGCTCTCATAGCTAAGATCTTCTTGAATCTGTACTGACTGAGGCTGAATCACTTGGCTAGGGTCGTGCACACACTTCTTTAGCATAGAGACATGAAATGTACTGTGGATAGCTGACATATCCTCTGGTAAGTCCAGCTCATAGGCTACCTTCCCAACTCTCTTTATAATCTCATAGGGTCCTATGTAGCGAGGACTTAGCTTGCCCTTTTTGCCAAATCTCACCACTCCCTTCATGGGAGCGACCTTGAGAAATACTGAATCTCCAACTTGGAATTCAAGTGGCCTACGGCGTGTGTCAGCATAACTCTTCTGTCTACTTTGGGCAGTCTCAATCCTCTGGCGGATCGTCTGGATAGCCTGAGTGGTCTCATCTATAAGCTCAGTTTGGCTGTCTAGTCCTGACTCCATCTCTTTCTTCTCACCAGCTTCTTGCCAACATATGGGTGATCTACATTTCCTTCCATATAATGCCTCATAAGGTGCCATCCTGATGGTGGCCTGATAGCTATTGTTGTAGGCAAACTCAGCTAAGCACAGAAATTTGCACCAACTGCCTTTAAAGTCCAACGCACAAGCCCTGAGCATGTCTTCTAAAATCTGATTTACTCTCTCTGTTTGTCCATCTGTCTGGGGATGGAAAGCTGTGCTGAACTGAAGTCTGGTGCCTAGGGCGTCCTGAACACACCTCCAAAAATGGGAGATGAATCGCCCATCTCTGTCAGAAACGATCGACTTCGGGACTCCGTGAAGCCTGATTACTTCTTTCACGTACAGCTGTGCTAATTGCTCTACCGAATGCGATAACTTGATGGCTAGGAAGTGGGCAGACTTGGTCAATCTGTCCACTATCACCCAAATTGCATCGTGTCCATGGGTGGTTCTTGGAAGACCTGTGATAAGGTCCATGGATATTTCTTCCCACTTCCACTCTGGAATGGGAAGAGGCTGTAGAACTCCTCCTTGTCTCTGGTGCTCCGGCTTTGACCCTCTGGCAGGTCAAGCAGGTACTGATATATCTGGCCACGTCTCGCTTGAGTCCA
>JAGFNQ010005688.1:62173-99560 GCA_024364735.1 Boesenbergia rotunda
TGCATTTGAGCAATGACTGCCATCAGGTCTGGCTGTTCTGTGCCAGGCTCATTGTTATCTTGAACTGGAGTTCTATTATTAGCATTAGGAGCTCGGCCTCTTCTTGCCATCTAATAATGCATAAAGGAACAAGAAATCACTACTACATCTCTAGGTATAATCTTGTCTTCTTACTTAGAAATCTGATATCCATTCTAGGGATTAAACATGATTCCGTGATACTAAGGGATTAAACATGCTTCCTTGTTCTATGCACATGTGAATAAGTACTTAAGCATTTCTCTATACTGCAGTTAAATAAAGGAGCAATAGAAAAAAAAACTGAAACTTAAAGCTTTCTTACTTGAAGACGGCAAGGTTGATGCTGATGTGTGTGTGATGCTGGAGAATGGGAACTGCTCTGATACCACCTGTAGCGACCCGCCTTCTTCTACCTCAGACGGATCGTTACTTTTCTCTACTTCTCGACTCTAATACACGACTAATAAAAATGCGGAAATCTTTTTTTTTTCTTTTAAATTCATCTAAGAATGATATTCTAATTTAAGTAGTCATGCATGATACCATGTCACACTTTCTTTCTCAAAACTCGCAAAATGGCACTTATTGAAACCTGCCTCACCCAACTGAACTTTCGGGTATCAGTCGACTGATATTGTATCAGTCGACTGATAGGCCTGAGTTCAGAAAACTCAGGTTTCGGCAGTTGCTTCAACTCTCCACCAAACCTATACTTTCGAGCCATATAGAATCATGATACCATTTCTATACTCTATGACAGTTTTCAAATGAGTTTAGCCAATCAAAACGAATCCATAAACTTGAAATTTGGACTTTTGCGGAAGAAAATAAACTATACAAGTTATATGAACTTTAACACTAAAGTTTGTACCAATCTTGACTTCTATACATTCATAACACCAAATACATGTCCTATGACCTTGCTAAAGCATCATGAAATGTGAATGCAACTTTTCTAAACATATTTAAGCAATGAAACTTAATTCAAAGAAGAAATTGATACTATCTTGGCACATGCATCTATTTCTCTAACAAAGTATCAATGTCTCCAACTACTCACAATTCTACTCATCCAATGCAATCATAAGGATATGCAAGCTAAAAGAAATGACATGGAATCTTTACTCTAAGAAATTGAGTATGTAAAACTATCCAAAACTTAAACGTTCGCTAAACTCCATAAAACAAGAACTTGAAATTCAAATGAACTATAACATTGTGAATTAAACAACTAAATTGTCTTGTGCCAAAGATCTCTCCATAATCAGCCACCACACACACTTTACTCAGCACCGCCTCGTCGTCTTCCTTCAGAATTGCTTGCCTTTACCTTTATCTGCAATAAGAGGAAATGCAACTAGTAAGCAAAAAGCTTAGTAAGTACTATCTAGCTCACAAAATCTCGAAATGTTCAAACATGCTTCTAGAACAATATGAAAATCATATGAGATGCTAATATGCTCGAAAGAAAACTAAGAACATGTATAGCTCAAAACATGCATACTCAAGTAATAATAAATCTCATTTTACTTTTCTTGGCTCAACTTGGAAACTTTAGCTATTCTTTAACTTTTTGAAAACTCTTTAAATTTTCGAAAATTTGCTAAAGCATATACTTGAAAATAATAATCACTTGGATCCACTGAAGACGTAAGTACCATCTCATATGTGCGTTCCCTAAAAGGTTGGGGTAGCGAGCCACCAATCCTAATAGAGCAGACCTTGGTCTACCAGGGCCAAGACCTTGGAATTGGACACCTGGATTTCTTTAACGACGCCCTTGGACGCCGGGTACTGGCCTTATAAAATAAAATAGCTTTTCTTTCTTTCCTTTCTTATCTGTAAATGCCTTGGCATTTTCTGGAGCACCTTGCGTGCTAAAATCCCTAAGTCTTGACTTTTGGGGATTTCTTAAGGCCTTGGCCTTTTCTTTTCTTTTCTTTATCTTTTCTTTTCTTTTCTCATAGCTTTTCTTGGACCCTAAACTCACATAGGGTATTAATCAACATATATATAAGCATATAATGAACTAAGATCACATGCAAAAACTCAAACAAAAAGGAAATATCTCTTTTAAAAACTTTTAAAGGAAATTCTCGCGGAAAAACCGCCTCTTACTGCAGGTGAGCAGTACTTACATTGATATCTTGGACTTACAACCAAGATTGACGTCTAGGACTCGAGAGAAACTTGAGGTCTCGGAGAATTCTTCACGTCTACGCGTTCCTCTCGCCGCGGGGATCGCGAATATAGAATTATCTCTTGGAGAAGAGTCTTGGCCGGCCCTCTTGGCCTTGATGTGGCGTACGCACAAGAGAGGAGAGGGAGAGGGGTCGGCGCAACCTTGGGAGAGGGAGAGGGTTTGAGAGAAAATAAAACTTCTCTCTTTAATAACCTATTTATACCTATGGGGCGGATCGACCTAACTGCCCCTTAAATATCCTTCTCTCCATCCCTTGTTGTGCTTGATACCCTAGCCCAGCTGGTTTGCGCGCTTGCCTTGTCTTGCGCTGGTCGCGGGTTCGAACCACCGGCTGCCCTTAAGTGGTTTTTGGTTTTTCCCCTTTTTTTTTCTTTTTCCAAAAATACCAAACGGACTCGGGTAATTTCCATAAAAATACTCTAAAAATTCCTAAAAATATCTAGAACATTTCTAAACCATTTCTAAATAATTCTAAGGACTTTAAGAACTAAAAATGGAAATTTTGGGGCGTTACAGAGCTCGATCAGTTTAGCCCATAGCTCCTTGGCACTGTTGAATTGGCCTACGCGGTTCAGCTCCTCTTTTGTCAGTCCGCATTGAAGGGTCTGAGTTGCTTTGGCGTCAGCTTCAATCTTGCGTTTAAGGGCAGTGTCCCACTCTGAGTAGTTTTGTGGTACGCCTTCAGCATTTGTGGGAATCATCAGTCCAGACTGGATGATTATCCACATATCCACCTGAGTTTTCAGGTGGACCTCTATTCGACTTTTCCAGTAAGGAAAGTCTTCTCCACTGAAAAGTGGAGGTCTGGCGGTGCTAAAACCTTCTTGGATGGCCATTTGTTACTTAAATAGCAAACAACAAAAACAACGAAAATATTCCAAGACTTGGTCTTGGATTAGTAGTGCGGGAAAAAAAAGAACAGATTTTAAGGGGTGTTGCACCAACCTTGAAAGAAAAACTCGAACGAAAATATTTAAAAAAAATGAGAGAGAAAATGAAAGAAATCCGAAAAATTTTCAAACTGGTGGTTGCACCAAGTTTGAATTCCCCGCTCTGATACCACTTGTTGGATCGAGAAAGACCGATAGAGGGGGGGGTGAATATCGGAAAATGTTCGGATTTAAAATAAAGAGTAAGTGCGCGGCGGAATAAAAACAAACAACGCAAACACCAAGGTTTTACTTGGTTCGGAGCCTGGGTCGACTCCTACTCCAAGGCCCACGGTCGTTGACCGTTTACTTTGGGCAATTCTATAGTGCGCAAAACGGTTACAGAGTGAGATTACAAAATTACTGTAAATAGAAATATACACTTTGTTTTACCAACTCCCGGTGTAGATCGAGTTTCGGTGCAGTGGGAGGTTGACGGCGCTTCGTTCTTGAGTCGGGAAGTTTCCGGAGCAGAGCGCGGTCGTCAGAGCGTTTGGATGCGTTGAATGAAAGTAGTGTGTTGAAGCCTGGGGTCGAGGGCCCTTTATATAGGGCTAGGGGGAGCCCGGGACGTCGGGGGCGCCCCCCTACGTGGCAGCCGATCCGTTCCGATCTCGGTCAGCGTCTGATCCCCTTATCTTCGGGATCAGTTTTGACCGGGGCGCCCGCAGCGCTCGGGGCGCCCGCATTGACCGGGTCAAAGATTATCTGCCTGGCTTCGAGGGCTTCTTGGTTCGAGGTATGCGCCAGGGGGCGCCTGCAGCGCAGGGGGCGCCCGGGAGCACGGGGGCGCACGACCCAGTGTGTATTCGAACCAGTCTTCTTGTCACTCGTTTTGTATGGCCCTTGGGGGCGCCCGGGACGCTCCGGGCGCCCTACTCAGCAACTGCCTCTCTCCTCTGAGGCTTTCTGAGCTGCAGACACACGTTCCTTCGGTCCTGCATCCAGGGTTAGTCCAAAACAAGATAACATAAAATTAATTAGATTTATACAGCCTTAGCTGTCTTGGTTCTGACTTTGGTCTCCAAAATGGAGCCCTAGGTCGAACCGACGCCTAATGTTCCCTCAAGGGGAACGCGTCCTCACCTACTCCTCTCGGGAGAATTTACCTGGTGCCAACCGGCTCCTCCAGTTGGACTTTTGCCCGGCAGCCCTTCGCCAGGTCTTGAGTACCAAGCAGCCCTTTGCTTGGTGCCTAGCAGCCCTTCGCTAGGTCTTGAGTACCAAGCAGCCCTTCGCTTGGTGCCTAGCAGCCCTTCGCTAGGTCTTTTATTCTTGCAGCCCTTTGCCAGGGCCTAGCATTCCTTCGCTAGGGTTTGTCCATTCTGGTAGTCTTTCGCCAGAGCCTAGCAGTCCTTCGCTAGGGCTTTTCTTCTGGCTGGCATTCCTTTGCCAGTGCCTAGCATTCCTTCGCTAGGGCTTTTCCTGTACACTCAAGAAACTTGTTAAACAACAACTAACCCTTAACTTTTAAACCCTTTTGCCAATATCAAAACACAGGTTTGACTTGGGTGCATTCTGCACCAACACCCTTAACTAGCATCCATGTTTATCTCCGGACATCCCAATGTCACCAGCCAGTGAGAATCAGCTGATTAGAGAATAACCCATGCTAGTCTCAACAGAATTGATAGTGTCCGTTTTTATCAATTCATCGACTAGGGATAATTTCAATACTTCACAATTGCACATGTAGAGATAATCACTAGTTGTGATCCCATCACAAATTTTCTTATGCTGTGAATTGTATTACGGACATTCAGTAGATGAGTTTAAGATCCCAATCAAATACCCTAACATATATACTCAAATAGTGAATTATCATTTATTAAAATAAATGTTTACAATCATAAGGCGATTGTCTTAGGACACTTCTCTCATATCACTAACAAACCTAGTGTTAACATAATGTTATATAACCTGTACATTATATGAGTTACCAATCATATAATATAATTATATTACATTATATAAAGCAAATGATAATAATATGAGAGTGTGTACTAATATAAGATTATTATAAATATAACTATACAAATTCCTTACCATATAAGTATTGTCATAAATCACCTATCATATAGGTTTTTAATACGAGCCTACATACAGGTTGACATTTATCATCTCAACCTATAGGTTATCACCTATACATGTTATTCCATAAGCAAAATTATAGGTATTATACCTATAATTTATATGATAAATAACTATAATTTATGACATTATGTATAACCTATAATATAGTCTCATGTAGGGAATTATATGATAGCTTACATACATAAGATTATGACACTCTCACCTATGTTAGCGTATAGTATTAGTTCCATTATACTAACACTAATATAAGTAATGGTATAAGTCATACGGTATAACCTAAAATGACACGCATAGGTAGTGTCCTAATTATATTAACACTTATTATAGATTATGAGTCCACTATATTTTCATACTAATTATAAATGTTAGAATTATCAACGTATGTTTCACTATTATCCTATATATAATATATAAGATTACCCTAAGTTATTTCATGGTAATACAATAAATATGATCTCACTTATCATATAATAACCATTAATTAATATAATTCATAGCTCATGTTGTGAACTAATATTTGATCTCACTTATCATATAATAACCATTAACTAATATAATTCATAGCTCATGTGGTGAACTGATATTTCGGAAGCATACTATTATTAGGTTTACCCATAATTATAATAACTATATAATTATGATATATGCATATAATTACATCATAGGGCTATTAATGACACTAGCTCAAAATTATATGCTAAGAAAATAATCAGACCTTATGGAGTTCCCAAGACCATCATCTCAGATAGGGATGGTCGCTTCACCTCACATTTTTGGGAGTGCGTCCAGAAGTCTCTCGGCACTAAATTATGATTTAGCACCGCCTTTCACCCTCAGACCGATGGGCAAACTGAACGGGTGAATCAAGTACTAGAGGACATGTTGCGAGCCTGTGCTTTGGATTTCAAAGGAAGTTGGTGTCGATATCTATGCCTGGCGGAGTTCGCATACAACAATAGCTACCAAGCAACTATCGGAATGGCACCATATGAAGCTTTGTACGGGAGGAGATGTAGGTCTCCAATCTGTTGGTATGAAAGTGGTGAAAAGAAGGAGATGGGGCTCACAATGGATGTCATCGACGGTACCACCCAAGCTATACAAAGTATTCGACAACGGATAGAAGCTGCTCAGAGCCGGCAGAAAAGTTATGCCGATGTCCGGCGTAGACCACTGGAATTTAACGTTGGGGATTTGGTATTCCTGAAAGTGGCTCCTATGAAAGGGGTGACAAGATTTGGGAAGAAAGGAAAACTAAGTCCGCGCTATGTGGGGCCATACCTGATTCTGAAAAGAGTCGGTAAAGTGGCATATGAGTTAGAGCTACCTCCAGAGATGTCAGCTATCCATAACGTATTCCATGTGTCCCTGCTTAAAAAGTATATCCTAAATACGGACCAAGTGATCGAGCCGCAGACAGAGCAAGTGCAAGAGGACCTAAGTTATGAGAGTAGACCCATCCAGATTTTGGATAGGGAGGTCAAGAAGCTGAGGAGTAAGGAGGTACCCTTAGTCAAGGTTTTATGGCAAAGTCAACGGTTCGAGGAAACTACCTGGGAACGCGAAGACGAGATGAGGCGCAAGTACCCGGAGTTATTCTAAGTTCGAGGACGAACTTTCACGAGGTATGGGGGATTGTAACGACCCGGAAAATTCTCTTAATATTTTCTGAAATATTGAGCATGTCTAGATCATTTTCCGAAGGACCTAGAGGTATTAATAAGAACTTTGGCCTAGAAAATCCATGTTTTCTCATTTAAATTGAGAAAACTAAGTACTAATGGGCCTTATATGGGCTTTTTAATACCATGATTATAGGTGGATTTTAGGTAAAAATTAGTATAAATATAAATAGGATTTAATTAGGCATATTGGCATGATTATGGGTAAGTCTTAGCATAATTTTTCCTATTTTAATGGAGAAATTAGGTACTAATGAGCTTTAAATGGGCTCCAAAAATGGGTATTAATTAGGTAAAATTTATATAAATATAAAAGAATTTTATTTAGGAATATTATCATAATTATGGGTGATTTTAGGGGGATTTTCGAAATTTAGGAAAACTAAAAATAATAAAATAAATGAAATAAAAATAAAATAAAAATAAAGGTGCATGAGCCAAGGATTGAACCTTAGACCTCTAGTACAACCATGCATGCTTTAACCAACTCACCTAGCAAGGGATTTCTATTGGGAAATGAAATAGAGTTTGGCTAAGGCTTAGGGGAAGATGAGGGGTCATGAGTAGACTCTTCATTTGCCTCCTTAAAGGGGCTATAAAGAGAGGGTTTGGGGGGGTTACTTCTCTTCTTCCATCAAGTCACCTTCTCCCCTCCTCCTTCTTCATTCTAGCCGAACACCAAGAAGGGGGTTTCCCTTGGAAAAACTCCACATCTCCAAGATCTAGGTTCCTTCCAAGACAACAAGGGCAAGAAGGGATCAAGGGTCAAGAGCTCTACAAGTTCCTTCTCTTTTAAGGTCTAAAAATCAAGAAATCCCAATGTAAGACTCCCTCACCTGTGGTATATTAGTTCTTTATGATTTTCTATGATTTTTAGCATATTATAAAGGTTGGTTTGAGATTTAAGTTGAAAGGAAAGAAAATCAAGAACCCTAGCCTAAGGGGGGGTTTCGGCCCTAGCAATTTTGGGTCCATGATGATGCTATAAATCTTACTTATGTTTTCTAATATGATCTCATGATGTTTAGAGATTAAATATAATTTTTGGGAATTTTTGGGGTACCCTAGGATCCCCTAGGGTTTCGGCCACCCCATGAACTCATGGGTAGGGTTGATTCCAAACCCTTAAGCATGTGTGTTGTGTATTATCATGATAAAAGGGAGATTGAGGGTGACTTATGTGACCTTTTACAAGGATTTGTGACCCCACAAGATTCGGCCAAGTTGGATGGTAGGGCAAAAGTTAGGGCTTTCCCCAAGTAAGGGCTCTAATAGCCCCTATGGTATGGTAGGTGTTTAATGGTTGATTGGGGATTTTAATGGAATTTTTCCATGGACCCATGCCCTTGTAGGTTTCGGCCAATCCTAGGAAGGGGGGCTAAGGATTAGGGTTAACCCTAATCATGAGCCCTAAGGGCTCCCTATGGTCTTATAGGCAATGTATGGATGTTCCTTTACCTTGTGCTATCTTATATGCTTATGGAAATGATGGAAACCTTCCATGTAGGTTTCGGCCAAGGCCAGGTAATTAGGGTTTGATGGAGTTAAGGTTTGAAGAATGATGGTTTATGGTTCATTATGAAGAATACATAAGGGTTCAAGCATGTGGTAGGAATTTAAGTTACCTATAACCCTAACCTTAAGTACCATGTATATGTGTGTATGCTTATGATTTGGATGCCATGCCTAATAGGGTTATTTATGAATGTCTTATGTTCCATGTCATGCACTTGGATAGTAGGAATCATGTTTATGAAAGTCCTACCTATGAATACTTATGTTATGTTAAGAACCATGTGATGTTATATGCTTACGCTATGTTACGAACCATGCTATGTTATATGTTCATGCTATGTTAAGAACCATGCTATGTTATATGTTCAAGCCATGTTAAGAACCATGTTATGTTATATGCTTATGCTATATTAAGAACCATGTTATGTTATGTTTATGATAAGAATGACGCATGCCACGTTGTTATGAATAATGATGCATGCCATGTTATGAATAATGATGCATGCCATGTTATGAATGAAGATGCATGCCATGTTTATGAAGAAAGATAATGCTCATGCCTTCCAGGCATCATGATGGACAAGCATGTTTTAAGTCATGCTTCATGTAACCAAGTTATGCCATGTTTAAATATGCCATGAATGTCTTATGAATGATGAAGCATGTAAAGTATTTTACTTTATGAATGGGGCTTGTACCGGACCAAAGTATGGGTCCAAGGGATGGGCACCTTAAGAACGCCCCGGTTCTGGACTACCGAAGCTGTCCACGGTTCTGGCACTACCGAAGCTGTGCAACAGGGATGGGCACCTTAAGAATGCCCCGGTTCGAGGACTACCGACTATGCTGTCCTTACCCTAGTAGGTCGAGGCTAGCTACCTTGTATTTACTTAGGGATGCGCGCCATGATGTATGAATGTGGTACAAGCCGGGGACCCCAACAATGTGATGATTATGTTTAAGTATTTAAAAAAAAGTATGTTTTTAAAAGTTAAGCATCCTTATATATATATATATGCATTCCATCCATGCATTCATCCAAGTTATGCATTATACCATGATAATGATGTTTATGTTTATGCTTCATGTTAAGAGATGTGTATGATAGTAAATGTTTTATGTCATGATTATGTTAAGAAGATGACTATATGCTATGATGGAAAACATGGTTATGTTATGTCATATAGGTTGGTTTATACCTTATGATTATGTCTATACCATGTTCCATGCCATGTTTATACCATGTCTAATTATGATTTATGCTTATGATTATGTCTATTTATGGTTATGTTTATACCATGTTCCATGCCATGTTATGAATGTCTAGTTATGATTATGTTTATGCCATGCTTTATGCCATGATAGAAATGTTTAATTATGCTATGATTATGCTATGTATCATGCCATGTTAAGTTTAAGTAGGGTTATGTTTATGCTTCATGTTTATGATTAAATGATGATCATGTTTCATATGCTTATGAATAATGACGAACGGTTTTAGTGAGTAGGAAAGAGTCTTACTAAGCCTGTGTGCTTATAGTCTTCTTTCCTTATACCGCAGATCATGCAAGGGGACAGTGAGGAAGCAGCAGGAGGGCAAGAACAAATGTGTGTGATAGTGACTTGGCCCAGGAAATCATATGTTTACCGTTTATGCTAGAACTTTACTTTTGACATCTCTATGCTCGAATAATGACTCATGGAACTTCATGATATGATGTTAAGCATGATATGATAAGATGTTTAAGTATGAAGTCAATATGCCAAGTTTCCATGTCACTATGTTAAGAATGGTAATAGGGGGCATGTAAGTGTAAAGTTAAAGTTATTCCGCTACAGTATGATGTTACATGCCCTAAGTATGTTAGCGTAACGCCGCTTTATGAAAAAAAAAGCGGGCGTTACATAAGCAAGCTTTTCTGCCTTGAGGACTATCCTCAGGTTTCAAAGCCAATCCATGAAGTTTGGCCTAGTCTGCTTGTTGATGTCCAAAATTGAACGTAAATTCAGAGAAGACATGATCAGGTGATTATCCTAGAAATACAAATTGAGGTTATGTGATAAGAATGATAAAGAATCCATCAATATACATTAATTAAATCCTATTTATTTTTCGAATTGAATAACTCTTTTTATCAATTCAGGAGTTCGTAGGTACATCTCCAAATAGGTTGATATCCCACCATAGATAAGAACAACCATGGCTAGAGTCCATCAAGTTATTCTTAGCTATGAAGGTAGGTAATTATACCGATTACATATTATACATATGTAACTATCACATTATGCTATCAACTAATTGAATTTTGCATAAATCATTGGGTTGTTAACTCATTAACAAGTATGCAACAATATACATCGCACCCAACTGCACCTCTCTTTACATCGACCTTGGCTGTGGCACAACAAATCGATGCTCCAAGCTTAAGGCTGACCCATTAATCAAGAAATAGTTTTAACATGGTTGGAGCTCATTCAACCGTTTAGTCAGGCTTGGATGTGTCCAACAACCAACACTAAGGATTCACCTCTGACTTCAACTATATTAATCATAAACTAATTCCATGGTTTGAACATGTTGAGGTTCAAGACGGGCATGGATGTGTCCATCAACCCAAACGAGAAATAAAACTCCGGTTCTAACCATATTAATGGAAGGTGTTGGCCTTAATATTTTGTAGGGGTTTTGGGTCTCATCCTTTTCTTTTATGCACATTCATGACATGTAATTATGTCATGTTCTAACGATTTCCTTAATAAAGTATATATGTAACTTAATTTATTAAGTCTCATTAATTGAATTAGGAACCGGATTTTCTAATTTTAATTTCATACTTTATTCAAGGAATTATTTTTGGGAAACAATTTCCTAAATTATCATAATCAATTTCGGAATTAATATGTTTAAGACTTTGATTTCTCTAAATCAAATCTTATTAAATTAAGAGACAGATTCCCTTAATTTAACCACATATTATTTTCGTGAAAATCTTATTTAAGGAAATATACTCTATAGGAAATAATTTTCCTAATTAATTTTGGAGACAATAATATGTAAGAGCATCACCTCATAAATCAAATAAGGAAATTATCATTTGAGAATCACCTCAAAATTTCCAAGATTTGATCATATATTTTATTTATGGAAAATTAATATCAATAAATTAATTTGGACGGCTCTCCGAGGCTCAATCCAAATTTAACATTTGAAAGCTTAAATCCAATTTAGGAAATTTAATTATAACAACTAACTTTAAATTAGACGGCTCCCTGAGGCTCAACCCAAAATAAAGAATTTTATAAATAATTTAATTTCCAATTATGAATTTAAATGCCAATTAATATTCCCATAATTTGTCTAGACTTTCTTGAAAGAAAGTGCCCAAAATTGCGAGCTTTACATAAATTAAAAATTTCCGAAAATAAAAGGTTTTCAGAATAATTGTAAGATTCTGGTACAAAGAAAACTTACGTAATTCCAAAATTGGAAATTTTCCGAAATAGGAAATTTCCAAAATTGGAAAGTTCCCAAAAATGGTAAGTTTTCACAATTATCATAAAATTTCAGAAACAGAGATATTTCAAAAGTTTGCTAAATTTTATGAGGATTTCCAAACTTTGAAATTCCTAAAACAAAAATTTACCATAATTGGAAAGTTTCCGTAATTGGATTATTTTCCAAAATTGAGATCATGACAAAGCTTTCTGCAAAAACAATTATATGATTATGTCGAACACAAACCTCGCTCTGATACCACTGTTGGGACCGGGTGCACGTTGACATTGATGCGGGTTCGTAATTTTAAAATTAATTACGTGCAGCAGAAGGTTTAGCATAAATAATTTCTCAAATTATTTAACCACACATCTAAGCATGTAATTTTATCTTGTGTAGACATGATCATATATTTAAAATTTTGCAGAAATGTAAACTAATTTACGTATTACCTCACATAACTCGAAGGAAGGGGCGAGATCCAACTGTAAGCGTCCCTTGGAAGCTTCGCCTCTATTCGCGTCCACGCCGAGTATCTTCGGGATGACTTCGCAAAGTCACGAGTTTCGTGTTCTCGAGAACTACTAGATTCTCCGAGAATGTGGCAAGAAAAACCAAGAGAGAAGTCGGCAGACTAACCACAAAAGGATGGCCGGAATCAAAATTCCGGCGAAGCAAAAGAAGAGGCTTGCGGCAAAAAGATCCTTGCGGCAAACTCTAATTCCGGCAGCACCTTCTTCCAGCCAAGAGATGGTCGGGGCTTCCTTCTTCGGCAGCAGGTGGTGGTCGGCAGGGAAAGGGCTGGGGCGGCCGGCTGGTGCTCCTTCTTGGGGCCAGTTGGCGCACGGCATGAAGGGGAGAAGAGAAGGAGAGAGAGAGAGGGAGAGAGCCTATGCCTTCATCTCTTCCATTATTTTTCAAGCCTTGCCTTGGGTCCTTTATATAGTAGCCTCTCAACCATCAAGCCTCTCAAATATGGAATAACTTATTCCATCATACCAAGTTTGATTTTATATCATGGTTAAAATCATAATTTAATTCATGATAAAATCAATCAAGTCTCTTCTCTCCTATGGAATAAATTTCCTTATCATGGTAAATCAATCCATGATTGATTTTATAAAATAAACCAATCCAAGGTTCATTTTAATTTTCATGAAGAAATAAACCAAACCTTGGTTTATTATAAAACAAACCACACTTGGTTCTCTCCCTTTATTGTGGTCGGCCAAGCAAAGAGGATGGAGGCCCACTTTGGCCGGCCCATCCAAGCCACGCCCCAATGAATTAAACTTATTTAATTCATCTATTAAGTCTTCAAAAGACTTAGCCATTTTACGCTTCCGATGCGTCTCTGAAAAATTCAGATTCGACTTATCGTTTGGCACCACCAAACCTAATCTCTCTTGATTGGAAAATCTAATTTTCAACTCATTTTAAATCCCTCGGATTACTCGTAGTGCATGTGACTAAATAGGCTATCGATTTATGTTGGCCATCTATAATTAACCAATTATAGAACGATCATGAGTGGCACCTAGTAGTACATCATGATCCCCAATTAATCAAAAGATCAACGGTTGACCACAGAAGCTATTCTGAAACCCTTAAGCAGCTATAATGAATCGTGCCCCATTCCCTTCACAATCTTATACCCACTTGGTTCAGGACATGGTCTATGTGTGTCAGTCCCCACTAGGCTGACTACGACACACCTACCCCAAGTAACGTTTTCTCATCCTACGGATTCTAATTACTCTCATGTATTTAAGAGATTCATACTCTGAACATGTCATGCTCTGGCCAGAGGCTTCGAGTAACAATCCGACGATAGGCCTCGGGTATACATCTCCTCGCAAGGAGCGGTGAATCCTTTGTAGGATGTTCAATCATCTTCGGGCACTTCGGCTTATACCCAATCATCCTGGGTCCACACCTCCTTAGAGATGCTTGCTTAAGATGTCAAAGTATAAGTCTCCATGACCAAGATGACTTGAACACTGCAAGTCAAAGGAACATCGCACTTAAGCTGCAGTAAAAACTCACTGACATATCTATATGTAGACTACCATATGAAGTTTTACAGCCAGCCACTCCAATGAACTAGTTCCCTTAACTAGCATTCATGTTTATCTCCGGACATCTCAATGTCACCAGCCAGTGAGAATCAGCTGATTAGAGAATAACCCATGCTAGTCTCAACAGAATTGATAGTGTCCGTATTTATCAATTCATCGATTAGGGACAATTTCAATACTTCACAATTGCACATGTAGAGATAATCACTAGTTGTGAATTCATCACAAATTCTCTCATGATGTGAATTGTATTACGGACATTCAGTAAATGAGTTTAAGATCTCAATCAAATACACAAATATGTATACTCAAATAGTGAATATTCATTTATTAAAATAAATGATTACAATCATAAAGCGATTGCCTTAGGACACTTCTCTCGTATCACTAACACTCCCTTCACTCCTCTCTCTCTTCTATCTCTCCTAGGGTTCGACCGATGATAATTACCATTTTGTTGATCAAATTAGGCTCTCAAATCCATGTTTTGATCCCTTTTTATATGCTTAAGTTTGCATTTACATTAGGTTTCATGAATTATCTCTATTTTAGCTTTGGATGCATTTCTTTCTACATTTGTGATATTTTGGAACTAAAATTTAAATATTATTTTGTAGGCTTTGAATGATCATGGACCTAGATGAGATTGGATCAAACATGAGTCAGCCTAGGCTTTAATCAAGATGATCAAGCATTGGATTAATATGGGTTATCCAATCAAGAAACGGAGAGATCTGAGCAATCCATCAGCTTCTTGTCAATCCGAGCTCAAGATAGACTTAATCAAGTCCGTAGATCAAAATCTGAAGCTTTGGTCCCAATTAGAAGCCATCTGACCGTTGGATCAAGTTTAAGAGAAGTCTAAACTGTCCATTCAAGAGGCAGAGAGATCTGAGCCATCTGTTGCAGATCTGATCGATTCCAGCTGAGGGGAAGCAGATCCTGACCATTGATGGAGATCTAGAAGGTTTGGACTCAGTCCGAGTAGATCCGACCGTTGGATTGTGTAACGACCCGGCCCCTTGGCCCCTTGGGCGGCCCAACTGGCGGCCCACTTGGCGGCCCTCGGCCCCTTGGGCGGCCAAATCCATTTGGCAGCCCCTTTGGCGACCTATTGGGCGGTCATTACTCACAAGTACTTCCCACCCCTGGCCAGTGGATTTTTGCCTTTCCCAGGATTCGAACTCTAGACCTTCAAGCTAAGTACTAAAGTTCCTGAATCCTAGTACCAATTGAGCTTGGTACCAGGATTCAGGAACTTTAGTACTTAGCTTGGAGGTCTAGAGTTCGAATCCTGGGAAAGACAAAAATCCACTGGCCAGGGGTGGAAAGTACTTGTGAGTAATGACCTCCCAAGAGGTCGCCAAAGGGGCCGCCAAATGGATTTGGCCGCCCAAGGGGCCGAGGGCCGCCAAGTGGGCCGCCAGTTGGGCCGCCCAAGGGGCCAAGGGGCTGGGTCGTTACAATAAAAAGGCGCCTTTTTATTGTAACGACCCCGGCCCCTCAGCCCCTTTGGCGGCCAAATCTCTATTTGGCGGCCCCTTTGGCGACCTCGGCCGTGTCGTTACTCACAAGAACATCCCACCCCTGGCCAGTGGATTTTTGCCTTCCTCAGGATTCGAACTCTAGACCTCCAAGCTAAGTACTAAAGTTTATGAATCTTGATACCAATTGAGCTGTAGCTAAGGTTGATTTTTGCCTTCCTCAGGATTGTGAAAAACTCATAGAGGTACCTAAGGTTGATTTTATTGGATGTGATGATTTTCTTGATACATTCTATGTAGAGATTATTTGTATTTCATTTCTTTCTTACCCTGCATGCGTGCGGTGTTGGATCGAGAAATGCGAGAGAGGGGGGGGTGAATGTCGCAAATCGTTCGGATTTAAAAAAGAGTAAGTGCGCAGCGGAAATAAGACACAAAAAGCAACACAACGCTAACAAGGTCGTTTTACTTGGTTCGGAGCCTGGGTCGACTCCTACTCCAAGGCCCACGGTTGTTGACCGTTTACTTTGGGCAATTCTATAATGCGTAGAATAAGTACAGAAGAGAAATACAAATTGCAATAAGAAAGATAACACTTCTGTATTTACCAACTCCCGGGGTAGGCTCGAGTTTCGGTGCAGCGGGAGGTCGACGGCGCTTCGGACTTGAGTTGAGAGGTTCCTGGAGCAGAGCGCGGTCGTCGGAGCGTTTGGATGCATTGAATGAAAGTTGTAGAGCGTGGAAGCGTCGCAGTAATTGATGCTCTGAAGAAGGAGGTCGAGGGCCCTTTATATAGGGCCTAGGGGCGCCCTGGTCGACGGGGGCGCCCCCCACGAGGCAGCAGATTCAGTTTTAGCTCGGTCGCCGTCTGATCCCCTTATCCTCGGGATCCGGTTTGACCGGGGCGCCTGTAGGGCTCGGGGCACCCGATTTGACCGGTCAAAGGCCTCATCTCTTCGGCTTCGCAGGGATGCGCTTCGGCAGCTGGCAGTGGGGGCGCCCGAGACACGCGGGGCACCCGCGACAAGCGGGGCGAAGCGCGTCGAGGTTGTTACAGACTTGGTTGACCTTGGGGGCGCCCTGGTCGTCCGGGGCGCCCTGCTCAGCTTCTGCCTCACTCCTTCGAGGCTCTCTGAGCTGCAGATACTCAGTCCTTCGATCCTGCATCCAGGGTTAGTCCAAATAACAATTATATTTTATACAACCTTAGCTGTCTTGGTTCTGACTTTGGTCTCCAAAATGGAGCCCTAGGTTGAACCGACGCCTAATGTTCCCTCAAGGGGAACGCGTCCTCACCTACTCCTCTCGGGAGAGTTTACCTGGTGCCAACCGGATCCTCCAGTTGGACTTTTGCCTGGCAGTCCTTCGCCAGGTCTTGAGGTACCAAGCTGCCCTTCGCTTGGTGCCTAGCTGCCCTTCGCTAGGTCTTTTCTTCTGGCAGTCCTTCGCCAGCCTAGCAGTCCTTCGCTAGGGCTTTAGCATTGTGGCGGTCCTTTGCCAGTGCCTAGCAGTCCTTTGCTAGGGCTTCTCCTGTCTGGCAGTCCTTCGCCAGTGCTTAGCCTTCCTTCGCTAGGGCTTTTCCTGTTCACTCAAGAAGCTTGTTAGACAACAACTAACCCTTAACTTTTGAACCCTTTTGCCAATATCAAAACACAGGTTTGACTTGGGTGCATTCTGCACCAACAATCTCTCCCTTTTTGATATATGGCAACCTAGTTCAAAAAGTTAAGGAAAAAATGCTGAAATTGAAATCCTAAGTTAGATTTCCTCCCCCTGGAAGAAATCTCCCCCTAGGTTTTTCAAAAAATGGGTGGTGTGAGTTAAGTACTTAGAAGATTTCAAGTTTTGAAAAATTTCAAACTTAGAAAATTTTCAGTTTGGAAAATTTCAGACTTAGAAAATTTTCAGTTTGGAAAAAATTTTCAGACTTAGAAAATTTTCAGTTTGGAAAATTTTAGACTTAGAAAATTTTCAGTTTGGAAAATTTCAGACTTAGAAAATTTTCAGTTTGGAAAAAATTTTCAGACTTAGAAAATTTTCAGTTTGGAAAAAATTTTCAGACTTAGAAAATTTTCAGTTTGGAAAAAATTTGAGACTTAGAAAATTTTCAGTTTGGAAAAAATTTTCAGACTTAGAAAATTTTCAGTTTGTAAAATTTTAGACTTAGAAAATTTTCAGTTTGGAAAATTTCAGACTTAGAAAATTTTCAGTTTGGAAAAAATTTTTAGACTTAGAAAATTTTAAGTTTGGAAAAAATTTTCAGACTTAGAAAATTTTCAGTTTGGAAAATTTCAGGCACTATGTTAGGCTTAAACATAATTTCAAAACACATAGTTCAGAGTTGGAAATTTTTTTAAAAAACCTTTAAGCTAAACACTAATTTTAAGCAAAAACATTAAGTTTCAAAATAATTCAGAGTTTAGAAATAAAACTAAATTTTTTCAGTTCAACTTTTTGAAGAAGACAATGGGAAAAAATTTTAAAACAATTTTTGTTCCCTGTTTCCTTTCCAACTCTCCCCCTTTGACATATATCAAAAATGCAGAAAAAAATTGCAATAATTAAAGCATTTGCTGTACTGAATCAAACTGGAGCCTAAGTCTGGTTAAATCTTTAGGTACGTGTCTAACCCAATTCGCTACTTACCAACTGTTATAAACAGTAGTTTTCGCTAGGGTTAGTCAAGTTAAGTGCATTGTTCAAGTTAGATTGTCTAAACTTGATACTTAACTTGATTGCTGTTCTGTTTGTATTTAGTGCCCCAACTACTGCAGATGCACTGACTTAAAGCATCTTGAGTTAAGGCAAAGTCCTAAGCATCTCAACCCTTTCTAGGTTATCATTCAAAGTACCCTAAGGTGCTTGTGAGATGCTGGCTTCTAGATCTATAGGTGCATGCAATTCTAGGGTTAGAGCCTAGGCTAAGTCCATTTCGAAAAAAAACCTAGTTTTGAAGGGGGTAGTTTTTTGAAATAAAACTAAGTCAAGAAAAAATTTTAAAACCAAAGTAAAACATTTTTAACAAAGAAAACATTTTAAAATGAATTAAAGCATTTTCAATTAAGGCAGAAGCCAAAAAAAATGATTCTACTCTACTAAGCATAATCCTAACTGCCTTCTAGTCGGAAATAAACAAGCCAAGCTAAGATAAGCATAAGTCAAACAGAAGTCTAGTACAAGTCAACAGAAGTCAACCCTACTCAGTAGGGATAGTCAAATAGGTACACGTCCAAGTCATCTAGGAAGAGGGACCAGGCTGATCAGGGGAGCCTGGATGCCAGGATCTAAACATGGTCATCATCTCCTGATACTGGGCGTTTCTTTCCTACCTCTCTGCTGCAAACGCGCTCATATACTCGGTATAGTAGCCCTGATGAGTTTCCAGCTGCTCAAGGTGGTAAGCCTCCGATTCTTCCCGGAGGGACTGAACCTGTGTCTCGAGGAGGGATACTCGCCCGTAGAGTGTCGGAGGATCGGGCTGAGCTAACTCTGCTGCTAAGTCAGCAACGTCGACCTCAACCTCCTCGTCGACAATGTCCTGTGCGGCTGGTCGGCGTCTCCAAGTCAGAACCCCGGTGCCCGAGACATCTACACCGGCTAAAGAAAAGTTCCTATATCCTATCTCGTTGAAGTCGGTCATCGTGGTAATTTCGCCTTCAGTGATGTTTCGGCCGTGATGGTGGAGGATCGAGGTGATGACGTGGCAGAAGGGGGTGCGGACCCGTCCCTGAGTGGACACACTAGAGGCATGTAGGATACAGTGGAAGAGGTGAAGGCCTATATCTATGTCCAGATGGTGGATAAGGGCATAGAGGAGAAAGGTGTGAAAGGGTTTCATGGTGGCTATGTCCCTAGTGGACAGAGGAAGGATGCAACGGACAATCACTCTATAGAGAGCGTAGTCCTGAATCGGCAGTTGGGTGGAGTTGAACTGCCCTCCTGCAGGGTCCATGCCCTCCCTAAAGAAATAGTTGTATAAGGTGTTCAGGTCAATATGAGAGTAGGGGGCATTGAAAGGTAGGTTCCTTGGAGGGTAGCAACAGAAGATGGACTGAGATTGTCGGAGTCCAAGAAATCGGTTGAGTAGGGTAGGAGTGATGGTCAAGGGCATTCCTTGAACGGTAGTGACGAAGCTCAATTGGTCTTGCCTAACTATGTTGTTATAGAATTCTGCACATAAGGTGTTGTTGATCGGATGTGTGCAGAATATGAGGTTATCTAGTTGATAGTAGTTAATTGCGGACATTGCAACTGGACAGGATTGGGTAAAGAATTGACGGTTAAGGTAACTCGTCTTAATCGGAACGTAGGTGGTTCGGGCGAATTTATTACAAAGTTCTAGGTTTGGAAACCTAGGGTCAGGACTGGGCTCATTACCGGGGTTCGACTGAAATGCTCGGCGTTTTCTAAGTGTAGAAAAATAAGTAATTAAGGATAAACCTTGGATTATAAGAAGAGATTAAAAAAAAGAAAGTATGTAATTTAAGAAAAATTAATTGCACAGCTAAATTTCATACCTTGGAGGCATGGTTGAGGCAAGGGTGGCTTAGGTTCACTTGATCCACAAGAATGAGGCAAGGGGAAGAAGAAGTGTGAGATGTGGTGTGGGAGGAGAAGGAGACTCGGGTCCCTTTTATAGGGTTTTATGGGGGGGCGCCCGAGAGGTCACGGGCGCCCTGATCAAGGCTGGTCAACTGCAGCTTTTGCTGCTTTGACTGGCGTGGACGACAGTTTGTCGATGGGGGCGCCCGACAGGTCACGGGCGCCCTGGTCAAAGGTAGTTGATTGCAGCCTTTTGGCTGCTTTAATCAGCGTGGGGGACAGAAGCGTATAGGAGCGCCCGACGGGTCACGGGCGCCCTTGTCAAGTCGGTCAAATGCAGCTTTTGCTGCTTTGACTGGAGCTGGTACGTTGTCAGTGTTGTCGGGGGCGCCCGACAGGTTACGGGCGCCCTCATGGACTGCTTTCAGCAGCCTTTGACCTTGTGCAGTTGGGCGCCCGGGACGATCAGGGCACCCTAGGTAGCAGCCTTTTGACTGTTTTGACCAGGTTTGACTGTTTGACTTTGTTTGATTGTGTTTGACCATGTTTGACTATGTTAATCATAGTTTGACTATGTTAACCACAGTTTGACCATGATTATGAAAGCACAAGCAAGGTGGTTTAATTTGAGTTTAATTTTCCTGTCTCACTGAATCTAGGGTTTTCAAACACGTTAACCTTAAGGTTTTTGTGAGACAGGTTTGAGGGTAAAAATTGATTTTAAAAAGAAGTTTTAATTTTGAAAAGTTCATTTAGTTTTGAAACAAAATTTAGAGAACAGAAATTTTGAAAACTGGTTAGAGTCTATAATTATTTGAAATTTGAGTTAGATTCGAATTTGACAAAAGATAATTTGAATTTCAGAAATTGGCTTCCAGGTCTTGGCGAGGCACTAGGCCTTCTTTGGCCGTAGCCTTATGGGATCATCCACCCTTTCCTTGACAAAGCCTTTTAATGAAATTTCATTTTCAAAATAAATTAGGTCATTTTCTGGTATAGCTAGCTTGGGTCTTGGATCGGTAGCTTCGGCTGGTTTCACCAGTCTAAAGAGACCAAGTAGACTTGATCTTATTAGAGTTGGTTTCCCCAACGTACTATCATCTCACCTCCTCCCAATACTATGTTTTCAAATTTCTAGTAATTGAGTCCTTAAATCTAAGTATTCCTACATCTAAGCATGGCAAATTGCAGAAAATTAAATAAACATGCAATCAAGCAATTAAAAAAAAATTATCTAATTATAAAAATTGTTTTGATTTTGACTCCCCCTGGACTAAAGCCTCTGTATGGGTTAGGCAAGATGTGAATCTTGTCCTTGGGGATCCAAAATTGATTTGAACCAGTTGGTTTAGTCAGGCACAGTTTTGGCACCCATGCCTGAACCTTAGGTCTTGACCGGTTCAGTACAGCAAAGTAAGATCTTTGCCGAGATTTGGTTCTGTAGCCAAGTCCGGATCAGTTTAGAACAGACTTCTGTTTTCCAAGAATCATATCAAGATTCTTGGAACCAGAAGTGAATCGTTCTAAAGCTGTTCGTAAGTCCTTAACTTGAGTTTTCAGGGAGGAATTCTCTGATTCAAGTTTTTCAACTTGATCAGGGGTTCCTTCCTGAATTTTCTCAGTTAAGGATTTAGACTCAGCTCCCTCTTTCAGGAGTTTTACTTCCTGTCGGAGGGACTCGATTCGGAGTTTGGCTTTCGCCAAATCTCGGGATAGATATGAGATAAGAGAATTTAATTGCAATTTTGAAAAACCCGTTACCCTTATTTCGCCGTCGTCGGAGAAGGTCAGCTTGCCGTCGTCCTGGTCCGAGTCTGAGTCAGTCTCGATTTGATCCGAAGTGGTCAGGGCTAGAAGATTGGACTGGGGTGCTTCTTCTTCTTCTTCTGACGAAGACTCGTCCCAGGTTGCTTGGAGTGCCTTTTTCTTTCTGGTCTTTTTGGACTCCTTTAGGCTTGGACATTCAGTCTTGTAGTGGCCCTTCTTCTTGCATTCGTAGCAGGTTACGTTGGGCTTGTGTTTGTCAGTTACTGGTTTAGCTAGTTCATCCTTTCTTCGGCTTGTTCTCCGTGTGTTGGCTTGGTTCTTCAACTTTTTGTAGTAGCTTCGAGCTAGCCGGACTAGTTCAGATTGATCTCCTTCTTGATCTTTTGTTTCTGAGTCTGAGGTAGACTCGGGTTCAACTTGAGTTTTCTTCTTAGTTGTCCTTCCTGTTTTCCCTACAAAGAAAGCTGTACTTTTCTCGGCCAAATTGCAGTTAGTCTGTTCATGAAGTTCAAGTTCAGAAAATAACTCATCTAACTTAATTTTTGAAAGATCCCTAGAGACCTTATATGCATCTACCATAGATGCCCACAAGGTGGTCCTAGGGAACGCGTTTAGGGCATACCTTATAAGATCACGATTTTGAACCTGGTGACCTATTGCGTGAAGACCGTTCATCAATTCCTGGATTCTGGCATGGAGCTGGGCTGCTGTCTCGTTATCTGCCATCTTGATGGTGAAGAGCTTGTTCAGTAGCAGATCCCGTTTGCTGATCCTCGTATCTGAAGTTCCTTCGTGGAGCTCGATCAGTTTAGCCCACAGCTCCTTGGCACTGTTCAAAGGGCCTACGCGGTTCAGCTCCTCTTTCGTTAGTCCGCATTGGAGGGTCTGAGTTGCTTTGGCGTCAACTTCGATTTTGCGTTTAAGGGCAGTGTCCCACTCTGAGTAGTTTTGCGGTACGCCTTCAGCATTTGTGGGAATCATCAGTCCAGACTGGATGATTATCCACATATCCACCTGAGTTTTCAGGTGGACCTCCATTCGACTTTTCCAGTAAGGAAAGTCTTCTCCACTGAAAAGTGGAGGTCTGGCGGTGCTAAAGCCTTCTTGGATGGCCATTTGTTCTGAAATAGCAAACAACAAAAAAAAACAAACAATATTCCAAGACTTGGTCTTGGATTAGTAGTGCGGGAAGAATAAATAAAAACAAATTTCAAGGGGTGTTGCACCAACCTTGAAAGAAAAATTCGAATGAAAAATATTTAACGAAAAAAAGTTGAGAAAAAGAAAAATAAAATCCGAAATTTTCAAACTGGTGGTTGCACCAAGTTTGAATTCCCCGCTCTGATACCACTTGTTGGATCGAGAAATGCGAGAGAGGGGGGGGTGAATGTCGCAAATCGTTCGGATTTAAAAAAGAGTAAGTGCGCAGCGGAAATAAGACACAAAAAGCAACACAACGCTAACAAGGTCGTTTTACTTGGTTCGGAGCCTGGGTCGACTCCTACTCCAAGGCCCACGGTCGTTGACCGTTTACTTTGGGCAATTCTATAATGCGTAGAATAAGTACAGAAGAGAAATACAAATTGCAATAAGAAAGATAACACTTCTGTATTTACCAACTCCCGGGGTAGGCTCGAGTTTCGGTGCAGCGGGAGGTCGACGACGCTTCGGACTTGAGTTGAGAAGTTCCTGGAGCAGAGCGCGGTCGTCGGAGCGTTTGGATGCGTTGAATGAAAGTTGTAGAGCGTGGAAGCGTCGCAGTAATTGATGCTCTGAAGAAGGAGGTCGAGGGCCCTTTATATAGGGCCTAGGGGCGCCCTGGTCGACGGGGGCACCCCCCACATGGCAGCAGATCCGGTTTTAGCTCGGTCGCCATCTGATCCCCTTATCCTCGGGATCCGGTTTGACTGGGGCGCCCGTAGGGCTCGGGGCGCCCGATTTGACCGATCAAAGGCCTCATCTCTTCGGCTTCGCAGGGATGCGCTTCGGTAGCTGGCAGTGGGGGCGCCCGAGACACGCGGGGCGCCCGCGACAAGCGGGGCGAAGCGCGTCGAGGTTGTTACAGACTTGGTTGACCTTGGGGGCGCCCTGGTCGTCCGGGGCGCCCTGCTCAGCTTCTGCCTCACTCCTTCGAGGCTCTCTGAGCTGCAGATACTCAGTCCTTCGATCCTGCATCCAGGGTTATTCCAAATAACAATTATATTTTATACAGCCTTAGCTGTCTTGGTTCTGACTTTGGTCTCCAAAATGGAGCCCTAGGTCGAACCGACGCCTAATGTTCCCTCAAGGGGAACGCGTCCTCACCTACTCCTCTCGGGAGAGTTTACCTGGTGCCAACCGGATCCTCCAGTTGGACTTTTGCCCGGCAGTCCTTCGCCAGGTCTTGAGGTACCAAGCTGCCCTTCGCTTGGTGCCTAGCTGCCCTTCGCTAGGTCTTTTCTTCTGGCAGTCCTTCGCCAGCCTAGCAGTCCTTCGCTAGGGCTTTAGCATTCTGGCGGTCCTTTGCCAGTGCCTAGCAGTCCTTTGCTTGGTCTTCTCCTGTCTGGTAGTCCTTCGCCAGTGCCTAGCCTTCCTTCGCTAGGGCTTTTCCTGTACACTCAAGAAGCTTGTTAGACAACAACTAACCCTTAACTTTTGAACCCTTTTGCCAATATCAAAACACAGGTTTGACTTGGTTGCATTCTGCACCAACATGCGAGAGGTATTTTCTTTTCATGGTTTCGCAGGGTGTCGTCGGCTCCTTTAGTGGGTTCTCCAACTAAATAGTCTCTAGCCTCCCGGAAGGACTTCCAAAGAGTATATAGTGGGAGGAGTTGAGTTTACTTTGACTTGTAGCAATTCACCCCGAGAGTGGATTTTGCACCTAAATCGTCTCCGACCACCGGGACATACTTATGTGAAGTGGATGAGGGAGAGAGCAATGCGCTATGATTTTGATCACGTGAGGATAGCTCACTCGACCAACCAAACCACCCCACTACCTAGATGGTTGCTCCGTGCTCTTTACCCAACTTGAAGGGGAGTTGTTCCTTCTTACACTTTTATTTCATTGTAAATATCATTTTTATGTTTTCTAGTCGTAATTTTTCTTTAACAATGAGTTCTTGATAATAAATGCTTAGGTAGTGTCGTATGAATAAAGAGTCATTGTAGATACCATTTTATTCTTTTTGGCACCTTGTTTTATGGATGATTTGGAATAAATGTATTCTTCTAGATTTTCTCTACATCATTTTAGAGTCCTTTGAAAGTGAATTAAATTTGGTTGTTAAAACATAGGATTTGAACCAATGGATGAAATTCTTGGATACTTGAGTACTACATAGTTATGGACTCTAGATTGATGTCTTGAGATGGATTCTTTTTACCTAGTGAGGATTTGGCCTAATTTTTGTGATACACACATGTGATTGTACTCTAAAACTTGCTTAGGTTCTTTCTAAACTATGTTTCTTTGATTGGACCACATTTATATAGGTGAATCACCTTGTTTCCTTTTTCATATCAATTTTGCTATATTTCTTATTGATCTTCTCTTTATTCTTTTTTCTTTCCCCTATATTTCTGTTTATAACCATATTTTCCATGGACTTGGTTGCTTTGGATTATTTCTTGATGTTACTTTGCCCGAGACGGACAAAAGTTTAAGTGTGAGGGAGGATGCAAGCATTCTATCAAATTTTGAGGACAATGTGAAGTATTTGGCAACCCATAAGTAAATTGTGCCAAGTCTAAGCCCAAATGAAGCCTTTAGCTCTCCACTACATTGTAATGCAGAAAAAAAGTTGTAAAGTTCAGGAAAAAATGGGACAATGAGGCTGTGAAGGCTGCCGAATACTATATCTTGGATGTATCAAGCAATCTAAAAAACAACAATCCATCCATTCTAAGGCTTGTCATCAATTCTCAAGATCAAAATCATGTGTCCAAGAGCTGCTACCAATTGTATGTTTTAGAAAAATTTAAGGCTACTTGGAAGCTGGCATTTTTGTCTACAGTTTTAAAAATCTGTAAGGAATTCAGGAAGCTCAGCTAGCCATTGGAAGTCTAGTTGGAAATGATGGCAAAGAAAAGAAGAAAAAAAAAGAGATGGAGGAAAATGAACTTGACTGAAAAAAAAGAACAGTCTGAGAAAGAAGAAGAAAAAACTAAAAGAAGAATCATTAAGTGAAAGTAAATGATGGGTTAGCTTTCTGAATTTGAAGATGTGAATAAGGAGATAGTTGGATTTAAGATGTTATTGGTTGAAAAAGAAACAAAACCCTGGGCAGAAATCAGTTCAAACAGCTCAATTTTCAGCTACTGATCAGGCTCTGATCGGTCTCTCTGATCGGTCAAATAGATCGATTAGCGGTAGTCCAGAATGATCAGATGCCTACTAATCCAATCAGGGAAAGCCTGATCGGTCTCTTGATCGATCAGGAGAAGTCTGATCGGTCTCCAGATCGATCATCGGAGGTTGGCACAGAACAGAACCTGGGCACACTAAATTCAGCATTGTTTTTCATCCAAATCAGAGGCACTATACAATCCTTACTCACCTTGGCTCTGAAATATGCAGGATAATTCAAATTGAGAGGGAAAAGTGCATTAGGTTACATTTTTGAGTATCCAAGTCTTCCATTTTCTTTACCTTTCCATCAACTAAACTTCTATTTCATTTCTATCATCCTATATTTCCTAAACTTGATTCAATAAGCCTTCTTAGGTGTGGATCCAACTCAAGAATGATGGTGGAGAGTAGAGCATAAGCAAGCTTATGGTAGTGCAAGAACCATGGTTGTGTTTGAGTGAACTCTATTTTCATCAAAAATGTAGAACATAGGAAGAGAGCCACTTAATATTCCCTTGAGAAGCTTTGTGAGTTTAATTCATCTCAATTAGTCATGAAGGATGAAGTATACTAAGTTGTTGACTAGGGTCAAGATTCTAGTCCATTGAGTTTAGATTTTTGAGAATTGACAACCCTAGGTAATTTCCTTTCAATTGCTTCTAATTATGATTGAGAATAATATAGGGGGATATATGAGTAGTTTACTAGTTAGTTGTGTGAGGCGCACAAGAGCAAGTGTGGGGGAGTTGATAATTACCATTTTGTTCATCAAATTAGGCTCTCAAATTCATGTTTTGATCCCTTTTTATAAGCTTAAGTTTGCATTTACATGAGGATCCATGAATTATTGCTATTTTAGCTTTTGAATCAAATCTTTGTATATTTGAGATATTTTGGGTATTAAATTTGAATCAAATTTTGTATGAATTGAATGGTCATGGTCCTAGATCAGATTGGATCAAACTTGAGTTAGTCTTGGCCTTGATCAAGAGGATCAAGAGATGGATTAATATGTGTCTTCCGATCAAGAAACGGAGAGATCTGAGCGATTTACAAACTGCTAATCAATCGAGTTCAAGATAGAGTTAATTATGGCCACATATCAAGATCTGATGTTTTGGTCCCAATCAGAGGACATCCAGCCGTCGGATCGAGCTTAAGAGGAGCCTAAACCATCCATTCAAAGTGTAGGAAGATCTGAGCCATCTGTTGCAGATCTGGAGGATTTGAGCAACTGAGAGGAAGATCCTGACCTTTGATGGAGACCTGGAGTGTTTGGGTTTGATCTGACTGGATCTGACCATTGGATGAGGTGAGGATGATCACAGCCGTTCAAATTCAAATGGGATAATTTATATCAAACATCTTCTCCGCCAAGCTCTGTCGTTGCCAGATCGCGAGTTCATCAGTTTTGCATATGTTCTTCCTCGTTTTATTCCTAGTTTTCTTTTTCGATCCGCGCGGCCACATAAATTCCATGTTTATTTTCAAGTTTTCAGATCATCGAGATCGATTTCCAGTTTAGTTTGCATTCAATTTTGTCACTGAGAGGAGCTAAGGGGAGGGATTCGCCAAAGTTCCGATCCACTGATCGCTTCCATCTAATCGCGGCTGTCTTCATCGCGCGGAGAAATCAGAGCAGAAGGAGGGGTTCTCTGAAGGTTACTGAGAGTACCTGAGCGAGATCGACTCTCGGCGTATCAAGATGGAGGAGATCGCGGAGTTTCTCAGCTTGTGATCGATCGCTGCGATCTGAAGAGACACTTCTGATCGGTCCCCAATCCGATCAGAAGAAGTCCTGATCGGTCCCGTGACCGATCAGGAAGAGCAGTACACACCAATCTACTACAAACTAATCTCGGGAGTGGATTCTTTGTTGGTTTTCGAGCTAGGAGTTCATAGCTCATCTTTTGTGTGACGGCAAAGGGAAGTCTTGACAATGAACTGATTTGATGTTCGATTTAGGATAATTTTAGGTTTAAACATTTACTTCTTCAAGTTTCTTAGTTTGTTCCCTCTATATTTCAAGTCAAGTCCTTGAGCAATGTTTTGATCTAGTTTTTATTATCTTACAATTAATTTTCTGCAATTAGTTCTTAAATTTCAATTTCATCGTTTGCATTGAATTACTTAGTTTTCAAATAGGTTAAGTTTAGTTTCAGCAGTTTCCTAGTTCATTTCTGCTTAGTTAAGTCTATTTCGTTCCGAATTGTTATTTCATTCCTTATTGCAAAAACCTCCATTTTACTAGAAAACCCAAAACAACATAAAACGACAACTACATGCTTGATTTAAATATTTACAACTAGTCCAACTTGAGGCCCCTATACTAGATTGAACATTGTTAGCTAAGGGTTTTCAACTTATAAATATCTAAATTTGAGGCTCATTCGTGACACTTGATATTGGGCAAGTCATCAAATTTTTGGCGCCATATGCCGGGGACGGCGCCAATAATTTGATGGACCCAATAACAAGTGTCACGAATGAGTCTCAAATTTAGATATTTATAAGTTGAAAACCCTTAGATCACAAAATTAAATGTAGTATAAGGGCTTCAAGTCGTATTTTTCCAAGGACTAGTTGTGAATGCTTAACTCAAGTTTGAAGTTGTCGTTTATGTTGTTTTGGGTTTTCTAGTAAAATGGGGGTTTTTGTGATAAGGAATGGAATAACAATTCGGAACAAAATAGACTTAACTAAGCAGAAATGAACTAGGAAATTGCTGAAACTAAACTTAATCTATTTGACAACTGAGCAATTAAATTCAAATGATGAAATTGAAATTTAAGAACTAATTGCAGGGAATTAATTGCAGAAAACTAATTGTAGGGAATTAATTGCAGAATAATGAAATTAGAACAAAACATTGCTTAAGAACTTGAGATGGAGTATAGTTGGAAACAATCTAAAACAACTTGAAGAAATAAGAGCTTAAAACCAAAATTATCCTAAATTTGAACACAAAATCAGTTCATTGTCAAGGCTTCCCTTTGCCGTCACACAATAGATGAGCTATGAACCGCCTAGCTCGAAAACCAACAAAGAATCCACTCCCGAGATCAGTTTGTAGTAGATTGGTGTGTACTGCTCTTCCTGATCGATCACGGGACTGATCAGGACTTCTTTTGATTGGATTGGGGATCGATCAGAAGTGTCTCTGTCTGATCGTAACGATCGATCAGAAGCTGAGAAACTCCGCGATCTCCTCCATATTGATACACCGAGTGTCGATCTCGCTCAGATACTCTCAGTAACCTTCGGAGAACCCCTCCTTCTGCTCTGATTGTTCCGCTCGATGAAGACAGCCATTATCAGATGGAAGCGATCAATGGAACGGATCTCTGGCGAAAGCCTCCCCTGAGCTCCTCTCAGTGACAAAATTGAATGCAAACTAAATTGGGAATCGATCTTGATGATCTCAAAACTTAAAAACAAACAAATTTTGATGTTAGCCGCGCGATCGGAGAAGATAACTAGGAACAAAACGTGGAAGAACAGATGTAATGTTGGGACCGGGTGCATGTTGACAAGGATACGGGTTCGTAAATTTTAAAATATTTACGTGCAGCGGAAGAATTAGCATAAATAATTTCTCAAATTATTTTTACCACGTATCTAGCATGCAACCTTATGATGTGTGGACATGATCATAAATTAAAATTTTGCGAAAAAGTAAACTAATTTACTTTGTACCTCTCGTAACTCGAACTAAGGGACGAGATCCAACCGTAGCGTCCCTTGGAAGCTCCGCCTCTATTCGCGTCCACGCCGAGTTTTCTTCGGGATGACTTCGCAAAGCCACGAGTTTTGTGCCGATGAGAACTACTAGATTCTCCAAAGGCACAACTAAAATAACAAGAGAAAAAGATGAAAACTAACCACCAAGAAACGGAATCTAAATTCCGGGAAGGAAGGAGTTGCGTCCCGCTTCTTCTTCTTCTTGTTTGGCTCCTTCTTGGTGGATGTAACTCACGGCAACCCTAGAAGGGTAGGATGGTGCGCCGGCCCTAGGGTGAGCAAGGGGCGTCGGCCCTAAGATGAGCAAGGGGCGCCGGCCCTAGGAGGGAAGGAGAAGGAGAGGAAGAGAATAAGAGAGAGAGAGGGAGAGAATTAATCTCTTGATTACTCTATTGGAATTCAAGGCTTGCCTTTGGTTCCTTTATATAGTAGCCTCTCCCTTGCCAAGTCTCCCTCTTAACGAAATTTTCATAAGAAATTTATCCTATAAATTTTCTAATGAATTATTCCGTTTAAGCCAAGTTTTATTATAACTAACTTTATAATAAAACAAATAATCTCTCCTTTTATTATGGAATAAATTTTATAAGAAATTTATAAATTTTCTTATTATGAAAAATCAATTCATAATTGATTTTATAAAATTAAAATAAACCATTCCATGGATCATTTTAATTTCCATAAAAAGAATAAATTTCTATAAATTTATTTATATAAATTTCTTTATACAAATTTATTTATCCATAATTTATAAAACAAATCGCGCTAGATTTATTTTATTAATTAAACCAAATAAATTGGTTTCTCCCCATTGTTTTGGTCGGCCAAACCAAAGAGGGTTGGCACCCTCTTTGGCCGGCCAAACCGAGCCGAACCCATCGCGAATTAAACTCATTTAATTCGCCCGATAAGCCTTCAAAAGACTTAGCCATTTTAAGTTTCCGATGCGCCTCTGATAAATTCAGATTCGACTTATTTCTCTTGATTGGAAAATCCAATTTTCAACTCGTTTTAAATCCCTCGAATTACTCGTAGTGCGTGTGACTAAATAGGCTTTCGATTTATGTTGGCCGTCTATAATCAACCAATTATAGAACGATCATGAGTGACACCTAGTAGTACATCATGACCCCCAATTAGTCGAAAGATCAACGGTTGACCTCAGAAATTATTCTGAAACCCTTCAACAGCTCTAATAAATCGTGCCTCATTCCCTTCACCATCTTATACCCACTTGGTTCAGGACATGGTCTGTTTGTGTCAGTCCCCACTAGGCTGACTACGTCACACCTAGCCCAAGTAGTGTCTTTCTCGTCCTTTGGATTTCTAATTACTCTCATGTATGTAAGAGACTCATACTCTAAACATGATATGCTCTGGCCAGAGGCTTTGAGTAACAATCCGATGATAGGCCTGGGTATACATCTCCTCGCAAGGAGTGGTGAATCCTTAGTAGGCTGTTCAAACATCTTCGGGCACTTCGGCTTATACCCAATCATCCTGGGTCCACACCTCCTTGGAGATGCTTGCTTAAGATGTTAAAGTATAAGTCTCCATGACCAAGATGACTTGAACACCGCAAGTCAAAGGAACATCGCACTTAAGCTGCAGTAAGAACTTCATTGACATATCTATATAGATTACCATATGAAGTTTTACAGCTAGTCACTCCAATGAACTAGTTCCCTTAACTAGCATCCATGTTTATCTCCGGACATCCCAATGTCACCAGCCAGTGAGAATCAGCTGATTAGAGAATAACCCATGCTAGTCTCAACAGAATTGATAGTGTCCGTTTTTATCAATTCATCGACTAGGGATATTTTCAATACTTCACAATTGCACATGTAGAGATAATCACTAGTTGTGATCCCATCACAAATTCTCTTATGCTGTGAATTGTATTGCGGACATTCAGTAGATGAGTTTAAGATCCCAATCAAATACACTAACATGTATACTCAAATAGTGAATTATCATTTATTAAAATAAATGTTTACAATCATAAGGCGATTGCCTTAGGACACTTCTCTCATATCACTAACAAACTCCCACTTGGCCTAATGTCAATCGCTACGGTATCCAATACCACAGGCTCTAACATGACCCTCAAACTTGCTTTGAGGCAAGGCCTTAGTTAAAGGATCCGCTAAATTCCTTTCATTGGGAGTTTTCTCAATTTGTATATCATTCCTACTTATAATCTCTCTGATCAGATGATAGCGGCGAAGCACGTGTTTGGATCGCTGATGAGACCTTGGTTCCTTTGCTTGTGCAATAGCTCCATTGTTGTCGCAGTAAATCGGCACTGCTTCATCAATGGTTGGAACCACGCCAAGTTCGGAGACAAACTTCTTGATCCAGACTACTTCCTTTGCTGCTTCCGAAGCTGCGATATATTCCGCTTCCGTGGTAGAATCTGCTACGGTGTCTTGTTTGGAATTTTTCCAACTTACTGCGCCTCCATTCAAAGTAAATACGTATCCAGACTGCGATTTGGAGTCATCCTTATCTGTCTGGAAACTGGCATCTGTATACCCACGTATTACCATGTCTCCTTCTCCATATATTAGGAACACATCCTTAGTTCTTCTTAAGTACTTAAGGATTGTCTTGACAGCCGCCCAATGATCCATTCCTGGATCCGACTGGTATCTGCTTGTGACGCTCAAAGCATACGATACATCGGGCCTTGTACATAACATAGCATACATGATAGATCCTATCTCGGATGCATAAGGAATCTTATTCATGCAAATCCTCTCGTCTTCTGTGCGCGGACACATAGACTTTGAAAGGTTAATCCCATGCCTGATGGGAAGGTAACCTTTCTTAGATTCCGACATGCTAAACCCTTTTAGCACTCGGTCTATATATGTAGACTGCGAAAGACCAAGCAACCATTTTGATCTATCTCTATAGATTCTAATCCCAAGGATATAGTTTGCTTCTCCCAGGTCTTTCATGGAGAAAGTTTTGGACAACCAAATTTTAACTATCTGTAAGACTGATATATCGTTTCCTATAAGTAATATGTCATCGACATATAATACTAGGAATACGACTGCACTCCCACTAACCTTCTTGTACACACAAGGTTCGTCAGGATTTTGTGAGAAATCAAACTCTTTGATTGTCTCATCAAAATGGATATTCTAGTACCTGGATGCTTGCTTCAGTCCATATATGGATCGTCGAAGCTTGCATACTTTGGTTTTATCAACCGATGTGAAACCTTCAGGTTGTATCATGTATACATCCTCAAGCAGGTTTCCATTAAGGAAAGTTGTTTTCACATCCATTTGCCATATCTCATAATCATAATGAGCTGCTATGGCTAGGAGCATCCAAATGGATTTAAGCATAGCTACTGGCGAATAGGTTTCGTTATAATCAATTCCTTGTTTTTGACGATATCCTTTTGCCACTAATCTAGCTTTAAAGGTAACAACATTACCTTCTATGTCGGTTTTCTTCTTGAAAACCCACTTGCACCCTATGGGCTTAATCCCTTCAGGTGGGTTAACCATGTCCCATACTTGATTTTCGTACATGGAATCCATTTCCGACTTCATGGCTTCAAGCCATTTGTCCCTTTCTGAATTTTTCAGAACATCTTCATAACTGATAGGTTCGTCATCGCTTATGAGTAACACGTCGTTCGATTCACTTATGAGAAATCCATATCTCTCTGGAATATTGCGTGTCCTAGCAGACCTACGAAGAGGTGGTGTTGTTTTAGGTTCAACTGATAGCTCATCATTATAAGGTATTGGTTGTGGGTCCTTGCACTCTTGCCTTATATATGATTAATTGTTGCATTATGAGGTGGTGTTGTTTTAGGTTCAACTGATAGCTCATCATTAAGAGACCGTCTTCTAGCCAAAAATTTTGGGCCGTCAGTCTGGGGGTGGAAGGCAGTACTAAATTTCAGCTTCGTGCCAAGAGCCTTCTGCACGTGTCCCCAAAAATCTGTAGTAAATCGACCATCTCGATCCGAGATGATGGTCTTGGGGACCCCGTGTAGTTGGATAATTTCCTTGACGTACAGTTGAGCCAACTGCTCCACTGAGTAGGTCATTCTAATAGCCAGAAAATGGGCAGACTTGGTGAGTCTGTCCACTATAACCCATATACCACCATATCCATTCGTCGTTCTAGGTAGCCCAGAGATGAAATCCATGGAGATGTCTTCCCATTTCCACTCGGGGATAGATAGGGGTTGCAAAACTCCTCCAGGCCTCTGGTGTTCTGCTTTGACCCTCTGGCAGGTCAAACACATACTGACATAGTGGGCTACATCCCGCTTCATACCGGACCACCAAAATTTGCTCATCAGATCTTAGACCGGGAAGTCAAAAAGCTAAGGAACAAGGAAGTACCCATAGTAATGGTTCTGTGGCGGAACGAACAATTCGAAGAAGCCACGTGGGAACGAGAGGAGGCAATACGATTAAAGTATCCGGAATTATTTTAAAGTTCGGGATGAACTTTTTATAAGGTATGGAGGATTGTAACGCCCCAAAATTTTTCCATATGAAATATTATGAAATATTATGAATTCGAGAAATATTATTATTATTATGAAATATTATGAATTCATTAAATATTATTATTATTATGAAATATTATGAATTCATGAAATATTATGAAATATTATGAATTCATGGAATATTATTATTATTATGAAATTTCATGATGGGCTTGGCTTAATGGGCTTTGATATGGATTAGTGCAAAATGTGATAAAAAGAAAAGGTTAGAAAGGAGGAAGCAAGGATTGAACCTTGAACCTCCTAGTTGCACTAATCATGTCATAACCAACACACCAAGCCATATTTCATGTAGAAGGGATAAGAAACATGCTTGTTAAAAGCTAGGGAAGTGAAGAGACATGTCTCTTCATGAGAAAAGTATAAATAAGAGGAAGAGAAGTTGGAATAACTTCCTCTCTTCTTCTTCCTCACTCTCATCACCGAAATTCACTTCCCCTTTCTTTTCATTTTTGAAAAGTAAACCCTAGGGTTCTAACCCTAGGGCATTGGAAGAAAGGAGATTCCACCCAAGGACCTTGCTCTCTACTAGGGCCAAAGGTTCTAGAGAAAGTCTTAGCAAAGGAAATTCTCACTCTCACTTCAATTAAGGGTACCCTAAAGAGTAAGAGAAGGAGAAATTCAAGCGAAAGGATGTAAGTATCCCCTCGCCTGCAGTGTAATGGTTATTGTATGTTTGTCTCCTTGATTGTTTTGAAAATGGGGACTTTTTCCCCTTTGTAAGTTTCGGCCACCCCCTTAGGGGAAGGCCTTGGTCACTCCTTGATACATAAGAAGACCTTTGAGACTTAGAGTATATATGTATGTTAATTTTTCTTCATGATGGTATGAACAAAAAGGAAGAAAAAACTAGGGTTTCACCCTTTGTAAGTTTCGGCCACCCCCTTAGGGGAAGGCCTTGGTTCCTTTTTGTTACATGAGTAGACCCTTGGAACTTAGGGTATATGTATATGTTGTTTTCTTCATGATGTTATGAACAAAATTTTAGGGTTTTACCCTTGTGTAAGTTTCGGCCAACACCCTTAGAAGAGGCCTTGGTTACTTCTTGATGCTTGAGGAGAACCCTTAGGACTTAGGGTATACCTATAGGTTGATTCCCATCATGTGGTGATAACAAAAAAATTAGGGTTGCACCCCCCTACAAGTTTCGGCCATGGAGGAAAAGAATTGGGATTTAGGGATTGTATGATTTCCTATGATGTATCCATGTTTGGTAGTGTAGACAAAGTGTTTGTGTAAATGTTTGTGTGAAACTAGTTTACCTTACCATTGAGTTTCGGCCATCCCTAGAAGGACTAGGGTTTAGGGTTGCATAATTATCCCATGATGTGCTTTATGTTTAATAAGTGGTATGAAATGTATGTGAAGGTTAAACTACCCTACGGGACATGATTATGTTTAGTAAGATAATATGTATATGCATGTATGAAATATGATGTATGTATGAACATGTATGAAATATGATGTATGTATGAACATGTATGAAATATGATGTATGTTTGAGCATGTATAAAATATGATGTATGTATGAACATGTATGAAATATGATGTATGTATGAACATGTGTGAAATATGATGTATGTATGAACATGCATGAAATATGATGTATGTATGAGCATGCCTTATAGCCCATGGGGCACACTTATGAAATTGCATGTGATATGTTAAAATGCTTGAACGGATACTCTACTAAGTATGGGATCAAGAGCACCCCTTATGTTGTGTGGTGTGTCCCTACGGGATCATGAGCACCCTTGAAGAGTGGTGTGTCCTGTAAGAGTGATTTGGAGTACTCCTTGGCATATATGTAAAAACATGATAAGTATTTTACTTTTGAAGTTGTGGACCCGACTCGGAAGGGGGTCGTTAAACAAATCCGGGGTGCATGTTAACGTAAGGTCATGGCTCCGGTAGGACGGAAGGGTCCTGCTCTAATTAATTGGTGGCTCGCTACCCCAATTCATTAGGGAACGCGCAATAGTTACACGCGATATGTGGTACACAACAGGGCCCAATATGATATGGATGTATTTTTAAGTAATACCATTATAGAATTGTTTTGAAAACATTCATTGAAAGCATTTATTATATGTGAAGAGTATGCTTAAGGTACTTGATACTGCATGCTTAGAAACTTGGATGTTTAGTATGCTTTGATGAACTCATGCTTATGATTTATTATGTGTACATGTTATATTCCTTTGTATGGATTTTGCGAGTAGGACCGGATCCTTACTAAGCATTTGTGCTTACTAGTTTATGTGTTGTCTTATGCTGCAGATAAGGGTAAGGAACACTTAAACTAAAGGAAGAGGCAGGAGGCTGAAGATGTGTGGGGTAGTGGCTCGGGAAGAAAGACTTCTATATCTACATTATTATGCTTATGTTTATGTTCCTTGACAATGAATGATAGTGATTAGGATCGATATTGCATGATGGTGATTATACTTGGAATTCTCATATACTTGATTTTATTGGATTATATTATAGTTTGAAATAATATGTGAACCTATCATATATAGAATAACTCTTTATTAAGATAGTTCAAATGACGTTCTAGTATGCATATCACTTGATAGTTTTAAACAAGCATGCTCAGTACTTAGTCCTTGCATTGTTTGTTTTAATTTTATGCTAGAGAAAAAAAAAAGTATATATGATTAATTGTTACGTAACCCCGCCCCGAGAGTAGATATAAGGGCGGGCGTTACATGTTGGTATCATGTTGGCCGAAACCCTAGGGTATCCTAGGGTACTCCAAAAATTCCCAAAAATTATACTTAACCTCTAAACATCATAAGGGAGTTTTAGCTTCATATATTCACTTGATGGGAATCAACCTATAGGTATACCCTAAGTCCTAAGGGTTCTCCTCAAGCATCAAGAAGTAACCAAGGCCTCTTCTAAGGGTGTTGGCCGAAACATACACAAGGGTAAAACCCTAAGGGCG